>CM075862.1:57205778-57268278 GCA_037975125.1 Latrodectus hesperus | reverse complement strand
TAAAAAAATTTATTAGTTACACTAAAACTTATATGAGATAGACATTTATTCGTTACATTAGAAATATTATTTTAATAAGTGTTAACTTGATTTTTACTATCATTTTGCTTCGTAACATATCAGTTAACTGTCTTAGAATATAATTATTTTTATCATTAATGCTCAGATAAAAATATCTTCTTCTATTAAGCGCAACAAGGAGCGGAAGTTGTTGCAATTTATGCATAGCGTCACCGGGGTGTACCATTTTCCCCCCGAAAGTAGATGAGTCTTTGTAATTTCAAGGCAG
Source organism: Latrodectus hesperus (assembly GCA_037975125.1). NCBI lineage: Eukaryota > Metazoa > Arthropoda > Arachnida > Araneae > Theridiidae > Latrodectus > Latrodectus hesperus. Next base: position 57,267,989 of record CM075862.1, on the reverse strand, counting down.
GGACCAAGTAGACACCTCCCAAACCTGGCCTGCCACCCTCAAAACATCATTTTACTTGGAGGACATTGCAGTATCGAAATTGTTTTGATTGGGTGGGTATTCAAACTAAATGTCTTCAAACCATGAGAACAAATACTTCAAGCACCCAGATCACAGCAACATCAGAAAGAAATATTATTATATTAAATTTTCTTATGAAAAGTATTGTTAACGATAATTAAAATGTGCTTATTTAGAAAATATGCTAAGCTTTTTGGTAATATTAATTAATTAGACACATAAATATATTTAAGAAAATGTTTTACTAAAAATGATATACTGAGACACATAATTTCTTAATTTTTAAGTATTTCTTTTTTTCTAGAGTAATGCTTTAGTAAAGTAAATTTTACTGTATTCGAAATATTCTAAAGGAACTTTTGCTTATAATAGCTTTATAAAGAGAACTATTTGTTTTATTTATATATATGCTGTATATAATTTAAATTTTTAAAGGTCTTATGACTGAATTTTACAATAAACAGTTTATATTTATATTATGAAGCATTTTTTAGCCTCAAAGTATTGTAAAAAAGTATATTCAATTCAATGTTATCACAATTCAGAAATATTTTGAGCAAAATATTCACTGTGCAAAATCTGATACATTGAATGTGTACTGACTTAAACGAGTGAAAAGTTTATTTGTCATTAAATTTTTTTAAATAAGTAATTAATATATATATGTGTTTTAATATATATATATTTTTATATATATGTGTTTCCTAAAAGTCACACGTTCTATAGATTCCCATATATATATATATATATATATATATATATATATATATATATATATATATATATATATATATATATATATATATATATATATATATATATATATATATATATATATATATATATATATATATATATATATATATATATATATATATATATATATATATATATATATATATATATATATATATATATATATATATATATATATATATATATATATATATATATATATATATATATATATATATATATATATATATATATATATATATATATATATATATATATATATATATATATATATATATATATATATATATATATATATATATATATATATATATATATATATATATATATATATATATATATATATATATGATATTAAAAAAATCATTGAAATGTTTTTGCTGAAAAAGGAAAAATTATATATTTCTATTTGATTGATGGAAAATTTATTTTACTGACTAAAGGTTGTTAATGCTTGAGATACAGTAATGTAAAAAAGTTTCACTGTATGCATATTTTACATTACACTGCATAATTAACTTAGTAATTTGATATTTAAAATTTCTAACCATTTTACGTACTCTGCTGTAATATTCAAGAAACATACTCCTAAGTTACTGTCACACAACATGTACTCTTAAGGATCTATAAGGGCTAATTAAGTAAATAAATTTAAACATTTTTTTTAATCTTTTAATGAACATTTATTTTTTAAACATCATTTGGTAAAAAGGATTGTTGAATCAAGTAAATATGTATAGTCAGTTTTGCAAATTTTATTGGAAATGTTTTAAAATCGATTTGTTATTACTAAAAAATTGTTTGCATATTGGATACATTACATTAATTTTTGTGAAAGAAAATAACATTTTAGAGGGTTTAAATAATTTAATAATGACATCTTCATTTCTATTCACTTTATAAATGAAATTTCAAATGTTTTTAATACTCAACGAACACTTAAAAGTTATTTGTGTAGATATTAACATAATACACATTAATCATCTAGCTCATGTTTTTGACTGAATATATTTTTCTCTTTGTGTTTAAGTCATTTCAATTAAAATTGTTCCTTTTTCTAAAATATTCTAGTAAGAAGTAATTCAGGCAGTAATAATTTTCATAAAGGAATTTGAATCTGAAGCAGTTACAAAAATTTTACATTAAATATTCGATGTCATATCTGAAAGAAACTCTTTTCGCCAGGTAAAAGTCGGAGAAACAATGGTTTGAAAATGTCATCGTAAAGGATTTCTTACTTCTTTTCGTGATTAATTTTAAGACTCTCATAAGTTATTTAAAGAATTAGATTAAAATATCTTGCATTTCTGAGAAATCATTTTCTTGGACAAGGGTTACATTTTGTTATGACCATATTTAACTACATTAATTGTCAAAAATATTTTAATTTCAATAAATCGTTTTTATAAGTATTTTTTTTTCAAAAAAACTATTATCTCAACTTTTTGAAATATTGCAAAATATACCTGGAATAATATTATATTATTTTTCTCGATTTTAATACTTTCAACACCAGATGTTTAATTTTTTATTTAACTTATCGATATTATCTATATTAAAATGTTTTTATTTATTTTAAAAGAAATCATTTATAAATTTTATATTTTATGATTATTTGTAAAACTATTTTACAATATAGTTGTATTTTAATTATTTATTTAAATAATTTCCATTATTTAAATGGATAAATAAAATTTATTATAAATTAAAATTTTAAAATGTAGAATTCGTACATTAAAATTATTTTAACTGATACAAAGCCACAGGAATTATATAAATAATTTATTTATTTAAACATTCATATTTAAACATGTTCTTCAGAACATATTCACAATGAAACTGTAAATGGGCATCTTTTGATATGAAGAATTAAATTATTTGAATTTTTACTGACAAAGTACCTTACAATGTAATTTTTCTCCTTTTTTTTCTTTTTTTACAGATTAACTTAAGTATTACATATGGACATTAAAGCTTACATAAAACATAAGGTTTATACTGATAAAGTACCTAATACCTGATACATTGAACCCTTTTTTGTGTCTCTCTAAGAATCTAATACCAATTATTTAAAATACACTTATAATATTTTTCATTAAGTGAATCTCAGTAAACAATAACAAATATCTCGTACATATATTTTATTACTAAATTATATATTAATTATATATGCTTGAAAATTGTTATTGAGCGTATGTGTGAATTCAAATTATTGAGGAAAAGCAATTTAATTGCTTCAATGCATTTTTTTCAAGAGAATGCAACTTTGTTTGAAGAGTAAATACTCGTTGTGATGTTGCAATATAAAATCATACATACTTTTAATAATGGCTATTAATGTCGCACACTTTTACACTTATAACCAGTGCAAGCAAATTTCCAATAATTTTTTATGCACCATAATTTGTGACATTTAGTTTCAAATAATTCTCCACGTTAATTTATTTTCCACATTATATTTCCTTGATAGAACTGAAGAACTTGTCTATGATTAACTAATATAAAGGAATTTAATATTTTATGGAAAAACTGCTACAGTATCGCTAATATTTATAACTTTATGATTCTGACATTAATTTGCATAATTTAAACTGCGGAATTTTACACCTTCTGAAAATATAATGCTATCTTTCATATCAAAGGCGCAATATTGTTATATGTTTGAAGATAGCATAGAAAAAAATGTATCGCACAATAAAACATTAAAAGTGACATTATATTTACATCATTTTTAAGTAATTTCTATGCTTTAATTTCTTCGGATGATTAAATGTCGTTTCCTAGTTTAACAATAAAATTATTTAGCGTATTTTCTACTTTTGCAAAATAATTCCTCATCCTTTAGCAAAGAAATCATTGCAAAAAAGTTAAACTGAAAAGTAACACTGATTTCCTAATTTTGAAAAACAAACTGAAAACAGCAAGTAGTTTTGAATTCATAGCTTTTTACTTATGTATTCTATATGATTTATATATTTAAATTTATTGAATATTAGTATGCAAAAATATAGTGGTGACAACATAACATTGCATAAATACCACGTATCCTAAAAACACCTGTAGACGAACAATACTTATTCGAAGAACAATTGTTAGTTAAACAATTAACTAATTACTATAACAAATATTTAATAAGTTCAAATAATTGCATTAAAAGACCTAAGAAAATATCAAAATTAGCATATATGTAGGTTAATAGCAATGCGACCTTGAGTTTTTACAAATGTGGAAATTGTCCCCGTGAGTTAGTTCTGAAACGCATTTCTAATTGATGGTTAATATACCACTTGATCATCTAATTATGAAGAGTCGCCTTTTCTATAGATCGCAATCTGATTGAGGTATGCATTTTATTGCAGAATTCTTTCGCATTCATTTCTGGTACAAAATGTACAACATTACTCAAGGAAATTTGCCAAATGTTTTATGTAACATCTTTCTTACGTGTGACTCCCTAATTATGCAATTAAATTCTCACAGACACTGGAGGTAATTTATAATAAGATGCTCTAGGCAGAAGATACGTTTAATCGTAAGCTTCATAACTGGGCACTACTATTTCAGAAAACACCTCCATAAAATGGGACTGTTTCAGCAAGACCCTATCTGCAGAAATGTTATAGCCAAGAGGAAACGTTCAAGCGTATCATTTACGAATGCGAGGCTCTTACCGTCCCTAGATTAACTTCTTTAGGCATCATCCATACTAGAGAGTTACACCTAGGGTTATCGGACTTTATTAATAAAGTGAGTGACCCAAGCAACTGGAACTAAGAAACATTGGGTTTGAATTTAATAGTACAAAATGCTAATAAAAGCAGAAGTGCTTACTGACATACTAACCCAACTCTAATAAGAAGAGAAGAAGGGAGGTAATTTTATTTGCATATTGTCATATAAGCTGGAATAATAATCAAAATTGGTTTATTCTATAATTTATTTTATAAGCATAACTTTCTTTCTAGTAGTAAGAACTGCAGTGTGAATACAGGTAGAGGGAAACAAACATCAGTAATCTTAGGCTATTCATTATTGGCAAACATACGTATACGAAAGGGAATGTTTTACTGTAAAAGGTAACGTATTTAGTATGCACACAGTGTTACATTAGCTGCCGTAAACATGTCATAGTACTCAGAAATGATATTTCAAATATTAATATTTATTCGTTATGTAACAGCTATTGACTATTTCATTTTGCAAGAAGATAATTTTAGATCCAATACAGATTTCATGATGTCTACGTATAATGAAGAAGACAATTACAGAATAAATTGTTTTGCCTATAAAATGTTCCCATCTTATCCAAGACAAACGTATTTCTAAACCTTGTATTGGTATCAGGGGAAGAAATTTATCATTCATATGTAATAAGTAATTAATCAATTTATTGTTATTAAAATAACACGAATAGAATGCGTTTGTTATGACACAGTGGATAAAGTCAATGGCTTCGAAATAGAAGATCTTCGGTTTGAGTCAGCGCGAGGTTGAGGATGTTTTTCGCCTTTTTATGTTCGAGTTTTTAAATATTCGAGAAAGCTGTAAAATATGAAAATTTGTGTATTTTTTAAATATTTTTAGAATGTTCTTTATCCATTGAAAAGCTTGTGTTGGAGTTTCGAGTGGCAGTTCTTGACTGATAGCCTTAGAGCTAGTTAGTCTTGACTAGTAAACGTTACTGCTTGTTATCAAGACCTCTTTACTATGTTCGAACATCACTTGAATAAACGTGACAATATCATCAATTTGCATTTAAATTTGTAAATAAAATGCTTTGAAAATTTAATATTCAATGAAGTTGATTGAAAAAATTAATATAACTGCATCAAAACCAATTTGAACTTTAAAACGCAAAATATTAAAAATCAATTAATTTATAAGCAAAGCATTTTATATGTTTAAATTAAAATTTATTAATTTAAACTGTAATGAGTTTGTAACTATAACGTTAAGAATAAATAGTTGCTTAAAAAGCATAATATGTTGATATCACTATAAATATATATAAAGCATATTCAATAAATATTGATTTATCTTTTGAAATTTATTTAAATATTTTATTAAATTACTAAGTTATGTAATATAATAATTTCATTTTACATAGTAGAGGAATAAAATTTAAATGATGTATATCAACCATTTTACTCAGTTATTATTAGAAATATAGACAATACTTTTTCACAAATAATTATTAATAATTTAAAAATATTTAATTTGATAATTTGAAATTGATAATTTGATTTTCTTTGCCTCCAACAGGTAAACATTATAATATAATCCTATCTTATTTAATGTGAAAGCGTTTTTATACACTAACAAGAATTTTCTGAATTCATTTTATGTTTATTTATTTATAAAATGCTATATTTTCCTAAAGTTATTTAAAAAAAATAAATTGAATTTACAATAAATATGTAAAATTTATCAGTTGTTTTCAGTATACAAAAATGCTACTAAATTTCAAATGACATAAACATTCATGTGGAAAGATGAGGAAATTTTAAACACATTTTGTCGTCCATTTGCAAGTATATGCAATTACTTTTGTTTCCTTCATGACTTTCTAAATTTTAATACCTCAGCTCAAAATGTGATATCGAAGAAATTTTATTTTCGTACGACAAGAAGCTTTTTTTTAACTTTTAGATAGTTTACTCTTTTCAATTAATCCTAAAAGAATACACATTCAACATTTATTTTAGAATATTGAATGTGTATCTTACATTTTACACTTTCAAAATTTTTTATTTTAAAATAAAATCAATCCATATGTTTAAGCTAGGAAATTATTATTACATGTGATATTGCTACATAAAGTAGATTTAATTTTTTCATTTGTAAGAAATCTTGTAAGAATAAGTTATCTTCTCTATATTGTTTGTTTTCTTTTACCAAAACGTACATTTTAAATGAAAATATATAAAGTTTCATTACTTCTTTGAAATGAAACAATGAAAAGAAAATCATATGTCCCAAAATCAAAATATCTAATATTTAATTGAATTTATAATGTTTAAAAATTAATTTAATCAAACTGTGAATTTTTTAAAAGTATATGTGCATGAATTAAGTACTTTTTGATTTAATTAATTATTTTAAAAGTGGATATTATAATCAGAAAGTAAATAGGTAATTTCGGAGAAATTTATTGAAAGCTAGACATGGTTTTAGCATCAGCGGCTATTTCATGAATAAAATTATGTACTTTCTAACATCGAATTTAATACTTAAATAGCTTAAATTATTATTCTTTATTTTAAGTAATTTAATATATAAATTATACATACATAAAATAAAAAATCTACGATGCACACAAGCAATAAGTTGTAAAATAGTGCACATCACAAGTTATTTAAAAGAATGACATTAAATATATCATTTCTGAACCATACATAATTATAGTCTCTATGATATGCTTAAAAATTAAAAAAAAATCCTACTTTTCTTTGAAACAATTAAAATTTTACATTTAAAACATCCTTCCCGACTTTTTTTTTTCTTTTTTGTCATTAAGTTTATTCTTTCTCTTTTTCAAATGCTCTTATAGACAAATTTTGCCCAAATTTTCTATAATTTGATTTTTTTTAATTGGTAGTATGTATTGGTTTTATCTTTTTAAGCCGTTACGTTTAGCAATTGTTATTTTTCATTAGAGATTTATCACTCCTCATTAGAAAATGAGAGAAACATTTTGGTTAATTTTGAAGTCTGTACAATCATTAACTTTTACCACCATGCCTAAAATACTTTTTGAATTACAATTTGTCATATGTGTGAGTAATATTAGATATGCTCATTGTATGCTCAAACATGCTAAGGTATTTTAAACATTGTATAAGTATAATATTTATACAAAAATAATAATAAATTAGAAAAATGTGTTTTATTTCAATTTATTTAATACCGAGAGATAAGAAAATACTTAACTTTATAGAAATGTATTTAATGCATTGATTATAGTTGTTTGCAATATCTTAAACGAAGTAGAATAATATTTATAAATTTATAACATTTATTCTAAATGAATGATTTCCATGTAAATTGTTCAGTTTAATCAATCTTAATAATTACGTAAATGGAATTGAATTAATTTAAAATTTCCATTGAATAAATACTAATGAGAAATCGGCTTTCAAAATTATTGGCATTTTAAGCTTTATGATGTAAAAGTTGTGTAATAATAGAGGGGCAATCAAAAGGTTATTAACATTTAACAGTAACATTAAATTAATGGATTAATTAGGCTTAACAAGAATTCGACCTAATCATGTGATTTTCTCGTATTTTATTACATTCATAATGACCACGAATACCGATTATCTTTGCCATTTGAATGCAAATTGTTTAATACTGAATATTAAGTGTATACATTTGTTTTAGTAAAATTTATTTTCTTTGAAAATTTCTCTTGTTTACTAGTGATAAAATTTTATAATTACTTTAACTGTTTATTTGTATTTGTGTTAAGACATTTAATTAGAGACAATAACTGCATTAAGATTTCCTCTTAACACTATTTTAATGCAATATTAATGCTGAATTCAAGTAATTATGATTCGTATACTTACATTTCATAGGTGGAAATCATGATCACCCATGAAAATATTTCAAATTAATTTCTCCTGCATGATATCCGAGACAAAAAAATCAAATGCAGATATTCAAATAAATAAAAATATAAGAGTTAATATATATAATTAAAGTAATGGATACTTTATTTCATAATTAGATAAAATATCTACGTTACATGTATTTGCATTAAGAAAATTATATATTCTTAAGATTAAAACAGTAAATCATTCGCTTGTAGAGTTCATCTACATTAAATTGATGTTTAACAGTTATTGTGTGAAATTTTTCTACTGCAGAATAATGTTGATTTGTTTTAGTGTTCTCATTGGGTTCTCATGAAATAACAAACTGCCATAAATTGAAAATAGATTCTCTACTTAGACTGATGTAGCTTGTTTTCCAATTGTTAACATTCTCCTAAACTTAGAACAAAGTTATATTGCATTAATACATAATTACTTTTGTTTAAAGATTGGCTTTCATCACTGAGCATAAAAAATCCCGTACAATATTTCTGCCATCACCACCATTAAAAAGTATACCAATTCAGCTTTATGTTCTATCCCTAAATGAAACATCTCTCAATGTATAATTATCTAACAACTAGGCAAAATACTGTTAGTATACAGAACAAATGATCATTAAGCCAATCTGAAGTATACTTACTGACATATTAATAAATACATAATTTTTCATTTAAAGTTTTACTCGTTATAAGTAATTTATTTTGAATCCATTACTAGATTGTTCATATGTATAGTCCTTAATATTCATAATAAATTGAACCAAGAATTACATGAATAGAACATTGTGTTTAAGTTGCCTCAAAATTAGAAATTTTTAATTTATTCGATAAAATTTAATAATATGAATATTCTTTCAAAATTGGAAATAAATTTGAATATTATACCTATATCAGCGATTTAAACAATAAATGAAAGAAAAGTTATGTTTGTTTATATGCATGCACATTACATTTATTATTTGTTAACATTTGGTAAACAATGTAAATTGTATGAAAAGTGGACGAATCTTATTTTTTCAAATTTAATTGAAGAGGTCAAATATATTTATAAAACTGAATTTTCAATTACGATGTCAACAAATCTAGTAAATATTAAATAATTACAGAAAAACAACGTTATTTATTTTGCTTTATTAATAACTTCTGTTACGACTGATTTATGAAATAATAACTTCAATTGTCAATTTCCGATATGTATGCTATACAAATAATGAAACTTTATTTTCATGTACTTAACAGAAATAATATTTTTAAATAGATCCCATTTTCCTCAAGAGAAATGTAATACATCAAATTTTTCTTTTCATATTCTTCCATTTTTTAATGCAGGAACGAAGGGATATTTATTCTTATATATTTTATTCAAAGATGGTAATATACTATATTTAAATTGAAAGTACAATTTGAAACTATTTAATTTTAATTTGTTAAAGTGATTTTGCATTTTGTTATAATCAGTTCCCAAATGCCATTTCTGATTAATTTCTTCGTCAGTTTTACTTAAAAATGGTATTTATATATTTATGAATAGTATTTTTTAAGGAAATATTTTTTAATTTTAAGCAGCGGCTTAAAAGTATAGAGGCTTGAAATAAATATATATTTTGCATCATTACATTATATTAAAATAGATTCTAAATTTTTAGAATTTTTTACTTAAACCATTATGTAACAACTTTGAAAAGTACAATATTTTTATTCAATAAATTTACAATGTCTGCAAACGTTTATTTAAAAGACTTCTCTTTGAAATTTAACTATTCAGTACTCATATATTAGTGTAAAAGAAATGCAGAAAAAATATCAATAAAAAAATTTAATTTTATACCATACATTTTTTATTTTATTAAAACTCTTCCGTCTGAAATACGAAAAACTTATGTGTAGATATTAAACAAAAATATTGCTTAAAATACTTATATTTAATTCATATATCAGCTTTAAATATTTTGCACCCTTTATATTTGATTAACTCTGCAATTACTGTAGTGTTATGCTCATTCCCTAAAACGAAATTAATGATTACTTTAAAATTAATTAACAACCTTTAGACATCAAAGTGATTTCAAATTGTAAATAACTTAACTGAAATATTGATTTTAGGAACATTGATAACTGTTTGGTATACACAAAATTAAATTTTGGTTCAGTGAACAAACATACACATTCTTACTTCATTCTAAGCAATATATAGATTATAGATAACAATTAGTTTGAAAATATTGAAGCCCTGAAATAAATTTAAAATTTACCAAAACGTATTAGATTTAAATACTGATATATTTATGGAATGATTTTTATTCAAAGATAATGATGGGAAAGAATAATGAAAATATAAAAAGCAATTATTTGTTATTATCATTCAAGGGAATAAGAACCTGCATTCTGCGCTGCAGAATGTGATACTTTTTTTAATATAACTGACTGATAAATGTCTTATAAGTTTCATTAAAAGTAGAAAAATACACCAATTGATTATGTCTTTGAGTTTTAATTTATATATTTCTACTATACAATTCAAAATAAACAGCAAATAATTAGTACAATATGTAAATAAAAATCAAATAATTATCACATTAATATAAAAAATTAAAGGCCATTTATATAACTAATAATAACAAGCATATATAATTTACGTTTAAATATTGTTAGTATATACATATTTAGAAATTCATTGAATAAATGTTAACTGTTTCAGTCAGATATTTTCTTAAGACACTAAAGGAATACAGAAAAGAGTCATAGGTGCATGGATTTTCTGTCTGTATTTAACAATTTTAATCTAAATTATTTGCCATTTTTAGCATAATATATTTATTGTTCGTGCATGGATGAAATTTCATTCATTATAATTTTATTTGACTTTAATTAATTATTAAAAATGTTTTTAATTATTTTTCTATTGATATGATTATTTAATAAGAGTGGCAATAGTTTTTAAATTTATATCTGCTAATTCAGAGACTACAAAATATAATGTGACATAGTATAGATTTGAAAGTCAACTTATGAAACCAACGATGGAGCATTAGGAAAATGAATTAGGAAGAATTGTACATATAAATGTAAATAATACAAAAGATAAATTTGAATTGACTTTTGTAGGAAAAATCGTATTCCAAAAGAGATTGGATAGAGAATAAATACGTTGAAAACAGAAGCGACATGGTATGATGACAAATGCAAGAAGTTGTCATTACTCTTTCAGAAAATGAAAGATAAAACCATAAAACCAAATGCAACTGCTATGTAAGACAATAGTGGGAAAATGATTTCGTTAAACCATGAAAGAAGCTTCTGCAAATGAGAAGTGACAAGTTATATTCTTAGTAAAAATAAATTTATCTAATGAGCTAAATTGTTCCTATAGTAAATTCTGAAAAATATATACATTATTTGAGGTATTAAGATATGAGTCTTCCACAATCCCTCACAACTAATATTTGTCGAATAATAGTGATATTAAAAATGTCATACTTTTAACAATAAATTTAAAATATAATTAATTACAGATTTTTTATAAATAAATATTTAAAATGCCAATACAATCCAACAGATTGTTATTATGTTAAATAAAGTGAATCAGGTTATTATATTCAGAAAATAAGTAAAAATAATATATTGTGTCAAGGAAACATGTAAGAGTTCTAGAGTTATATATTCTTACTAAAAATAAATTTAATAAAAAAATCGAAACAAGAAGAGATTTTGAAGTTCATTAGTTGTAAAGTCATTTTAAAAAATTGAAAAGCATTTTGATTAATTATAAATTATTAATGATACCAATTTGGCGTTGAAAATAAGTTTATATGTATTATAAATATGACATTTATTATTTTTCACTTTTATCTGTCTTTAGATGTACTGTTATGCAAATATTTTCTCACCTTTTCAAGCATTTTACTTCATGTGAAGGATCTATTGTCATATAAAATCCTAATTAAATAAACATAATTTTGGCAAAATCACATTTTTAAGTTTTATTACGGAATGTTGTTAAAAGTTTTGTTTTTAAAAGTGTTTAAGCACTTTAAAAATTAAAATAAAGTATTTCTTATATTTAATGAATTCAGATATGAAACCATACAAGCACATTTTTAAACTAAGGAAATTAGCTTGAATTCTATGTGATTTTTCGGTGAACACTGAGCTCTAAGTAACATTCATGCATATTCTTTCTTTCATTTGATGGGTTAAAATCTTTAGTAACTTTAGTAATAAAGTAATTACTAATACAAGTATTATTAATTATTTTATTTCAATATTTTTATTTTGATTTTCACTTCATTTACTTCCTACAACATTTTTGAATAATTTTTGTTAGTTTCTTATTTTATTGATCTTTTATATTCTTTTCTGTAAGATCAACTCCTGTGTTTTTGATTATGATTCAACAATTTATCATTTAGTGTGCGTTTATTTTTGGAAAGAAGTTTATCATTTTGAAAAGAATAAACATTATTAAGATAAGATTCGAATTCTCCCCTAAACGTAAAAATAAATTTTAAATTCAATCATTAATTAAAATTTCATCTAATTTTTTATTGTTGGTATCATTATGTTTTCCATTTTTGAATATTATATATATATATATATATATATATATATATATATATATATATATATATATATATATATATATATATATATATATATATATATATATATATATATATATATATATATATATATATATATATATATATATATATATATATATATATATATATATATATATATATATATATATATATATGTATATATTTCCTATTATTAAAATATTTTTCCAAATATCCAAATATTTTTTTCCTATTATTAAAATAAATATTTCATATTTTCTCAAATTCGAATTCTAAGGATTCATTATTCTAAATACTGCGAATAAATACTAATTTGTATTTTAACAAAAAAGAAGAAAGTGCAAGAAACGCAATAAGCTATGAAACTCTATTAATCATTGCAACTAAAAAATAATCCTTGTAACATAAAAAACATTTTTTAAGATTTTCTTAAATTGTTGTTATATATTTTTATAAGATTTTGAAATAATTCTTATCATTTGTTTGAAACAATGAAATTTATAAATAAAATATATAAGTGAAATCTTTTTTTTCGATGCTTCTATATATGATAAAATTTATAGATACTGTATTTTTAAAACTATTTTTTTAATTTTATAAAAATAGTACATTTAAATAGTACATTAAATAGTTTTCTATTATTTTTGGCGGAATAAGTATAAGTAATTTCTGTAGGATCATATGACCAGTAAATAAAAATATTATATAAATTATGAGGGTAAAAATGAATCTTGTATAAATGTGATCATGTAATAAAAAGTATTTATTTAAAAAAAGACATTTCTCTTCTGTTTCCATAATTATAATTTATGACTTCATGTAATAAATACAAGTAGTTAGTTCAAGAATTGCCATTTTATTTATTAAACTGACGATGGTTTTTATTATTCGGGATTTAGTTTTGAAATCATATAAATACTTAATGAAAGTTGAACTGGAGAATAAGATTTATATAATTATGTTTTAAATAATCAGCGTTTATGATACCATTATTTGTTTTCCAATATTTGTATGATATTATCATATGTTAGTTTTTATTTAGGAAATATATTATTTAGATATAATCCATTTACTCAAGAAAACGTTTTTTAACTTTTTTGTATTAAGAAATTTTAAATTTCTATATTTTAAATGATTAAAAATAAGATTAGAAATATATCATTGTAACGTGTGACAGCAAAATAAAAATATCATATAACATGCAAATATTTATAAGAAACAATACTTAAATAATTTTCATATAAATGAGATTTACGCTAAAATTATTGAATTTATAAATTACAAATTGAAGATTACTTAAATGATAAATCTCTTTAAAATGTATTTTATATATTTATTTTTTAAAATAACTTACTGCAAAAAAATAAAATTTACTGAAAAAAAATAATTGTATTATTTTTAAGACACAACTTTTGTATTAATTTTTAAATTCAAACATTTATAATTAATTTATTTTCTTAAACGAGTAGAACTGGTATATAAATTTTAAATTTACATTGAAAAATTACTTCTAATAACCCTTATATATATATTATACTAATTCTAAAATAACCTCTTATAAATTTCTTTCTTTAAGGTTTCATCTGATATTTAAAAATTACTAGTTAACTATTTGATATGTATGTCAGGGACAACACAGGCATTCTATTTTTATCATTTTAATGAATAAAACAATTTCTCGTCATTTAAATATTTTCCCATTTTCATAAAAAATGTTCTTCACAAAAGATATTTAAAAATACATATTTACCATACATGAAATGTATAGGATAATATTCTCACTTAAATTAGCTTTTTAATTCCATTATTATATTAGAATTATTTTTGTAAATGCTCTTATTTAATAAAGAAATATTTTCAAAATGTTTTTCTTGTAATCAAGTATATGAAAAAGTACATCAACTATTTTGATTGGTATGTGTGTTTTCTTTTACATTTCTTGTTTCATTTTAATTAATTTCCCTATAAAATTATTTGCGGAATGAAAATAATTCCCTCCTCAAAAAATAATGTTTGGGAAAACGTCAAAAAACAAATATGTTGTTTCAAAATTAAGCTAATTTAGTTACATTAAGTCAGTAAAAAATGGTACAATTATTCTTAACATTTGATATTATTAATTCATTAGAATGTTTATTTATTTTTTAGTTGAACGAGTGTTATTATATAAAAATTAGCTTAAAGCAATATTGAAAATATTAACACCTAATTTCAGATGATTTAATTGAAAAAAATCTCAATAAATTTAATTTAATTCGGAAATTGTAATCGATCTAAAATATTATTTTCAAAAAGTTTAGATTGTCTTTTTAATTTGAGAGAGTTTCTTTAATATAAATATTGTTTTTCAGAATTATATCTTTCATATAAGAGATTCTTGTCATAATTTAATAATTAGTTAAAAAGTAATACTTTCAAATATGATTTACAATTTATATATTTTAAAATTTTAAAATTATGATATATATATATATATATATATATATATATATATATTATATATATATATATATATATATATATATATATATATATATATATATATATATATATATATATATATATATATATATATATATATATATATATATATATATATATATATATATATATATATATATATATATATATATATATATATATATATATATATATATATATATATATATATATATATATATATATATATATATATATATATATATATATATATATATATATATATATATATATATATATATAGGAGGGTAAGTTCAAAAACAAGTTTCCCCTGCCGACTTTGGTCAGAGTTGTGCATGAAAGTCAAAAAATAGAATGAGACATTAAAGATATGACATTCCTTAATTTTTCCACATAGGTACCAAGTACACTGAGACATTTCGCTTAATAAGCTTCAAAAAGCTCTCTAGGAAAAAAAAATCAGGGCTTTGCATATGGAAGAAGAGTTGAACGGCTTGTTTCCCTTCAGTATTGCTTCCAAAGCGCCTTCCCCCGAGATTTTTCTTCAAAGCCGGAAACAGATGGAAGTCGCTTGGTGCGAGATCAGGTCTGTATGGTGGATGGTGTAGGCGCTTCCAACCAAGAGTTACAATATGGTTTTGCGTTACCGTCGCTGAATATGGTCTGGCATTGTCATCCATTAGCAGAACGCCAGATGTGAGAAGGACAGGCCACTTTTTCCGAATCGCCTCTTTCAATTTCGACACGGTGTCACAGTAGCGCGTAGCATTGATGGTTCCAAACTCCAAAAAGTCCAGCAACAAAACTCCTTGGGCGTCCCGGAAAAGTGTGATTAGCACTTTACCTGCAGAGGGAGTTGTCTTGAACTTCTTTCGGACAGGTGATGACGGATGTTTCCACTCCATAGATGCGGCCTTCGATTCTGGCGTGAAATGGTGGACCAACGCTTCATCCCCCGTCACAATCCGAAACAGAAAGTCATTGCCATCTTCATGGTAACGCACGAGATGTTATTTCATACTTCTTGCAGGTATCAAGTAGACATATTTCTAAAATAAGCTAATGATTTATTTTAACATGTTTATATATGCATATAATGCTCTGTTACATATAAATACATAAACCATGATTAGAATTATTATTTGCACAAATTAAAAAATTCCAAGAATGAATAGAAAAATAATATGTTCAGCAATAAATTCAACTCATTTTTTTATAAAATTTTTGAAATGCCGAATGAAGAATAATAAAGTAAAAATACGAAATTCGTAAATTTAATAAAATTAAAATATGAAATTCATATTTCCATTTCATTATTCTTTGTTTGGCATTTGATTATTTTTATAAAATATTTACGATTAATTATGCTATGTTACAATATAAAATATATTTAAGTTAGCTAAGTATAAAGGCAATTTATATTTTAAGTTACTTTGAGTCATAAAAAGTATATGCAAAATAAATCGTAAAATAATAATAATAATCTAATATAAATAATAAAGAGTTTAAACTAAATACATTAATAGTATTATAAAAGAAATTGATAGAATATCGCTATTTAGTTACATACGTATAAATAGCAAGATATTATTTAAGTAATCAAATATTTAAGAAAGAATTTTGTTTCATTTTATTTGATTTAAAGAAAAACTATTGAAAACAATAATTGATCAGATTTACAGATTTCATATAATAATTGAATTTACAGTTTTAAACGACTTAACTCTATTATTGAAAGCTTTCACTATATTACCAAATTTTCAAAAGATATTTCTATATTCTATACATCTATTTTTATTTGTTTCAGTATGTTTTTCTTTGACATTCTTCACCCACTTTTGGCATATGAAGGGTAATTAGATCGGGATCTACAGTTTAAAATTAAATAGAAATCAAAGCCTATAGAAAGAAATCGATCAAGTCGAAAATGGTATGTATGAAATGAAGATCAGAGACATTTCAATTTAGCTGCCAACTCGGAATTTGCAGTAATAGATTGAGAATCTGATTTAGCTTTAATGAACGTACATCAAACGTCAAACATGTTAGCAAAGTTGTCTTAATTCCAGTTTGTAAACATTAATCAATGCCTATTCCCATTCTTTTAAACATACATTCATTTTCTGGAAACCATAAGCGCCATAAAGGAAAACACTAACAATTTTGTTTTATTACGAATTTCAAAATTTCAAATAAAATTTTATATTTTTAAATAAATTATTTCGTATAAATACAAGTATTTAAATATTTTTTATAAGTTATATTTAAGAAACAATGTCTGGAAAATATCATATGAAACTTTTCATGTGAAAATTTTATAACTTGTTAGGTACACACACAGCGTTTGTAATTGAAATTTATTTATATAAATAAATCCATGTCTTACGTATCGAAAAAAATTAAATAAGTATTTTTTCTAGTATACAAATATTTTATTTCTAATATTATTCGAGTAAATAACTTTATAATTTATTTAAACAATTAGATATGGAACTTTCTCTTTCGCATTAACGCATTTAGTATAAATAAAAGCAAATTCTTTTATTTTAATTTATTAGAAAGAAACTATTTTTCTTTTCTAAAACTATTTCTCAAAACTGGTTGAAGGACATTTTAATATTAATTTCCTTTCACCCCTGAGATTTTGTATGCATTTACGAAACAAATGTGCCGTCAAATATTCTTTGCGTGTCTTTAACACTTCATACTGAACTTTATTTCCTTTTTGTTATTGAAAACAATGAAGCAGATTATCTTAACATGCTAAGTTTTCAAAAACACATTATAAAGTTGTTTCTATTTTTATTCTAGCGCAACTGACATTTGTTGTCTTTAGAGACATACGTGATTGAAAGTTTAATTGAATAAAAATAGATGTATTAAGCAAGGGTGAATAAAGAAACAAAGTTTAGTCTATAAAATTGTTACGTGATGTTTTAAACATTTTGCGAATCAATGAATAAATATGGTTGGATGATATTAATTTAAACTTAATTTCTAAACATTAATTTCCTTAATATCTAAGTAAATATACATTTTGGAATAATAATTTGTTCATTAAACAATTTGATAAGTATTTATTCATTGTTAGCATACACATTTATAAGTTAGCTGTACTGATAAATTATTTTATGCCATTCGTCATACGTATTTTTAAATAATTTAATGATTTACAAAGTATATGAAAATAAATAACAATGGCTTTCAATGTTGCACGTAGAATTCTTGTAAGCTGGGAAAACATATATAACTATATTAGTAGGTATAAATACAACACATAAAACTTAGCATGAGACACTATTGTATTTCGGAAACACAAGTATATACTGATTTTTTTCTTATACCCAGCTGCCTTTAGGATTTTCCTATTCAACGCTATAATAGGCGAAGTTGATGGTATCTTATACAGTGGTGCACACAGTGGCTACGTGAACTTCTGTCGAAAGTGAAGAAATAAAGAAAGACAAAGAGAGAGAAAGGAACATCCATGAACCAGGATTTGAACCCGGAACCTACTGCTTCGAAGTTAGGGATGCTAACATCTCCACCTTAGGTTGTCTAGAATAGAAAATAATATATTATATTTGTCTAAGCTTTATAGAAAACAAATGTCTTTATAATTAAGTATAAAAATCTAAAGAAAAATGCTAAATATGTGACAATGTCATATGCTGTGATTTACAAAGTACTTTAGTTAGCAAAATCATATGTAGAAACTTAGAAAAATGGAAATGTTTTAAAAATATTGTATAATGCTCTATAGGTCTCATTTGTTGATTTAGCTAGCCTCTTAATAAGAAAAATTTGTTGATTTTTAGTATTCCTCTTTTCTATAGCAGATGAGTCATTGTTGAAATTTAGTGGGATTTAATTCAACTTGGTTGAAAAGTTTTTATCTCAAATATTATTGTTATTGTCATAGTTATATTATACCAAAAATGTCTCTTGAGAAGAAACTCACATCAGAATATACATAAAAACATATCACTCATAATGATTACCATCTGAAGCGGATATACATTACCTTTTCTGTTACTTTTATTTTCTACTTGAACATCTCGCTGACATTTGATGGATAAACACTGACCATTCCTTGAAAAAATACATTAAAATTTTAAATTCCTTTCGATTGTAAACTAAATTAAAGTGATTTTTTTTCGATCGCTCAAATATCTTTCACATATGTTTTGTAGAATTGTATCGCAAATTTCTCTAAAACCTCTTCATACGAAATAATAAGGTGTCTAAACTGAACACTTTAAGCATTGGCTCAAAACAAATTATTCATATAAAAATATTTTAAATTCAAAAATAAACCATTACATGAATATATAAGTCATCTAATGGAACTGCTGTGTTTTCTTTCTGAATTATTCTTTATTTGAATAGAAAAGTAATAAAAAGCGCCACGTATAATTAAATGATTAGAGCTGATGTGATCAGATATTTTATATGCAATAAAATTTGAATTTTATTTTATATGCCTTTAATTTGGTACATTTATTCCATTTTGGTAAAGTTATATTGGTATTAAATGTTTACTGCGTTGGTTCCGCGCAGTTGTAAAAAATTTTAAGCGTTTGATAGAGCCATTCAATTTTTTTTCTAATTCTCTCTCTCTCTCTCAAAGTAACATAACATAATTTTTAATTTATTTCCTTACGATATCTGAATTTGATTCAACTTTCTCAATGAAATATCACCAATAATACTTTGCATAAATCTTCTGTTAAAAATATGGGATTGTTTTACTTCCATTAGTATGCCAATAGTGCTGTTGTACGTCCAGCACACTGCTAGCATAATTGCACTTCAAGCTAGAGAAACGTTGAGTTTTACCAATGGTTTAATTACTTCTATCAGCTCTACAGGACTATAGAAGCCAGTTTTTGTTATTTAAATTTGGAAACAATTGTATATTTATGCCAATTGTGAAGCAATTTCATTTATTTAAAATATATTTGTTTATTTACAGTTTAAATATTGATAACATTTACTAACTATATTTCTTTACTAGTAAATATTTTTGTTAGGATTCATTTGCAAAAACAGATATTCATATTTCAATAAATGTAACAATATTTTTTCAGGTTTGAATCTCCCTTGATTGGCAAATTCCTTTACGATTAAAAAGAATGATAAAATTATATTTGCAAACAATATTTAAATATGCAAATAAATATATCTATAACTTCAAGAAAAGCAGATATATGTTTCGTATTTTGTAATGACTGACGTAGATAAAATAAACCTTCTCAGGCCTGTCTGAAAAAAACAATGCATGAGAATGAATTTTTTTCAGAAAATGTATTAAGTATTTAATTTAAATACAGATCAATATAAGTACAATTATAAATAATTATACGAGGAAAAATTCTGATAAATATCTTAAATTATTTTAATATATTTTCTAAATGCGAACTATTAGTTCTTTGCCAACCGAATTGAAAGTATTGATAAATTATTCGCAAATGAAGTTACTACTATTATTTCCAAAGATGTTATCTTAAATTTAATTTCAATATTCAATCATTTTTCCATAAATTGTTTTCTCCATAAAGACAATAAGATCGACATTAGTTTATTTTTATTAAATGCTGATAAACTAATAATTTCTTTAAATTATATATCTTGCCCCACTTGCAAAGGCTCTTCAAAACTAACCAAAACTACAAAAAAGCTATTGAAAACCAATGATGTCTGTCATTGACATTTATGCAATCTTTTAATCAGTGGCTCTATGTATGTAAAATATGCAAATTGTTTCATTTAAAAAATATTTCCTAAATCATTTTATGAAAAATATTGATTAAGTCTACAATTAATTAATTATATTAACTACAAATATTTTATTCATGTTTCTTGTTATTAGTGCATGCATTCTTCCTGTTCTTTTAGTACATATATTATATTTTATGATTTCCAGTTATATCTTATTTCATTTTTGAAAATAATATTTCACACAAAAATATCGAAATTCTTAATTTTTATTTCTTCTAAGCCTCATTTCTTCTCAATACATTGTGTATAGCGTTCTTTGCTAAAATCATTCTTATAGAAGTTCTATATAAATTTAGTTGGAGATTTTCTTAGACATTGTAAAGTGTAATTTTATTTCAACTTATGCATGTTTTAGAAATGTAAAATCTCCGTTTGCTATATGAAAAGGATACCAGTGGAAATATATATCTGAATATCATTTACTCGTAACTGAAAAATGGTGATTACAAATGTTTGAAATTCAGTTATTTGCATTTATCATCTGATATCAACTGGTATGCTAGATCATAGATAGTTGATCAATACCTCAACAATGATTTAGTTCATAGTTATGACTATTCTTTTCCTCTATAAAACAAACTAGACAAAATTAGTAAATAAGCTTTTATACATCTGGAAAGCATTTAACTGATTTTAAATCCACAATATTGGAATACTGTCTCATAATATTTTTCATTACACTGTGACATTTGACTGAAATCGGGAAATACATTTTTACAACAACAAAGATTGTAATCATTTCCGCATTTATTTTCATACAGAATAAATTAAATTCACTTCAAGTGCATCTGCTACTAGAGTTGAGTAGATTATTTTTTTACTACTTGTTTTCCATTTACATGTATGTCGACTATTTGTAATATATGTCATTTCCTTGAAAACGCTTAAGATTTTGATTCGTTTCAAAATTTATGCCTATAAGTTTCCGATATATTTAAAAATAATAATTGTTATTTCGTAGATTTATTTCATTTTCTTTACAAAATTATATGGAACACATGGACGTTTTTAAATACATTTCATTTTCTTATATTATAATATAATTAGTTTATTTATAAATTTTTATATGCAGGTATCAAGAAATGAGCCAAGTAATTTTGCATGAGAGAAAAACATGTTTTCATTGGAACAGGAAATATGAGAATAATCAGTTGAACTGTGTGTATGTTGTTAAACTCGTTGAATAACGTAACAGTGATACACAAAACATATTTTTTTTCAACTATATTTTGCAAACAGAAACGAATTTTATTGAAAAACTATTATATTCTGGATTATAAGAAACGCTGTAACACCTGTTTTTCTTGTACTTCATTTAGTTTTCATTAGAACCAATGAAATAATTTTATAATGCAACGATTAACTATGTTTTCATTTATCAAAATATTAGCCGAGCTGGCAGCCGAATGGTTAGCGCTCTTGCCTTCGGTTCAACAGTTCATGGGTTCGAATCCCACCTTGGGTATGGATGTTTATAGTGGTTCGGAATCCACTTTAAACCGTAGGTCCCGGTCTAATTAGCCCTCGTGTGCAAAAAATGACCGTCGAGCGACGAACAAACCTAGCAAAAGATTAAATTAATTGATCTTGTTTTCATGCATGAAATTCCAATTGAGATATTTTTAGTATAAAACAGCTATATAAAAAATGAAGCCAATTAATGAATTAATATGAAATTTTTGAATGTATTTATGTGAGTTTAGCGCTTTATTTCGGAATTTGATAAAACAATAGTATATTTTTTTGATAAAAGTTATTCAGTTAAATATTAAAGTTAAAAAAATTGAAAATATGTTAATCAAAATTAAAGAACTGGAATGTTTTTTCCCATAAAAAATATTTCTATAATAATATTGATGGAAAATGGGAACATAAAGTACACTTAAAAATACAATTAATAAAATTTTCTTCCAATCTTTTAGAAAATATGCAGTTTGATTTTTTCTGACACACACACACACATTTAATTGTACTCAAAAAAAAAATAATTGTTGTTTGTAACAAACTTTAAAACTAAAACTCTCTTTACAGTCACTTAAAAATTGCTTCAAATTTAAACCATTTGAAGGGTAATTTAAAAATCAATTTTGTTTTATCTTTTGTTTCATTCAATGTACATTTTCTTAAAAAGTGTTTTTAATCAATGATGTAGGAAAATAATATAATCGTAACAAATCCTTTTCTCTCATAGTTTTTAACATCATTAATTTTATGTCCCATTAATCTTTAAAAAGTTTGCTTTTAACATCAAATTACTGATTATTTTTCTAATTTCTAATTAGTTTTTAACATTACAAACCACTTTTAAATGTTCCTTTTAAATATAAATTTTCTTAAGTAAGGGAAAGGATCAATTAATCAGTATACATTTCACTAAAAATGCTTAGGAAAAAAATTGTAGATTTATATTGATTTATAACAGTTTCAGCAATACATTAGATTGAGGATAACATTAGAAACTTAAAAAAATCCACTTCAAATTGCAATTTTCTCTTCCTGAAATTTGTATTTATGCGAATAAAAATAATATAAATGCTGATAATAAAATATTTCTAAATGTGTTTCATAAAAAAATAAATAGTTTAAATATATAAGATAATTAAATCATTTGCACAATATTGTTACTTGTTATTCGCCTATAACAAGTAACAATATTGTGCATATATGACATTTTTATTGTTATATTATTGTTAATAACTAGAGAAAATATATAGACATACAAAAACTTATTTTAATGCTATTTCAAAAATGATTTTCTTTTTCAATAAATCCCAATTTTGTATTGATAAAGTTAGGTAACATTTCTAAATTTTTCTTCCATTTTTTAGTAATACGTCTACCAAAAATACTCGACAGAAATGTTTCTTATAAACATGAAAACTATATTGATTATATATGTATATATATATATATATATATATATATATATATATATATATATATATATATATATATATATATATATATATATATATATAATACCGATTTTATCGATTATTATATCGATTTTACTTATTGAAATGCACATTTATGTGAATAATAAACTATATTTTAAACTGACTTCTTATATATACTTATTATATATATACATTAATATTCATTCTGAACCGAAACTGGCTATTAAAAAATTTTATTCTTAAAGCCCTTGCGTTCAACAAATCAGAAAAATAAGGCAAATAAAAAAGCCCTCTGTGGCATTGTAAATATTGCATGTTCTCCACTAATGGCTAAAAGATTGTGAAGGTGAGTTGCCATGAGCATAATACATCTGGAATTTTTGCTAGCTTAAAGAACGTGTTGTCCCAAACGTTTGCGCAAGCTTTGCTTTGAAATTGTCGTACTCATGGCTGACGATAGCTGGAGCGAAAGTTTCAGAGCTGTGCCTTTCTCTCGGCGGTTACTGACAAATAACTTTACTTTGGGCAATTCCGAGTTCATCAGCTGCTGCCATATGCGTACGCCGACATTCAAGAATGTAGATTTTTCCACGACGTAAAACATCCGCTTGCTTCCTCTGTGTCGTATCTATGCATTCATGGCACTGAGTGCTGTACGAATAGGTTGTGAACACGTTTCCTTCTTTTTACATGTTTTTACATATCCGTCTCTAAAGCTATCGTCATTCTAACATACACTCTTCGTTATTTAGTGTGTTACTGCAATTTGCATTCAATATTTACACTATGTATGTTATTTAAAAAAAGTGATATTTTTCGTTTTGCTTTTGATTTTAGTATACTTAAAATTATACTTAATTTATGGACATCTATATAATTCGGAATAAAAATAAAATATGGACAAATATATTCTAAATTATTCACACAAATTCGGCAGTTCATTTTTTTTAATTAAAAATGAAATCAATATAAGTTATTTTGTTTTAAACTAAATTTTTGTTTGCAGCATTAACCTTAACATATCAGTGCGGAAAACTTAGTTCTACTAAATGAAGATAATATTTATATATGCTCTCACTAATTACATAATTTATAAAAATAGACACAGTAAATATGAAACATTAAAGTAGCTTAAAATAAATTTTAACACAGATTTTGATTTCCATTATTAAACTGTAAAATCTAATATTTTAATAAACCCCTTACAATATTTTGAAAAGCTCAAATAATTTAGAATATTTCACAACCTATTATAATTTTTATGCTTCTATCCTTATACCATAGCCGTAAAAACTTATTTATTTTTAAAGTAGAACTAAACAATTTTATATTTTTTTGCATCAGAAAACAGACAGTATTTTGAAAAAAATCATTTTTGTTTTCTTTATTTCTTCTAACAATTTTTACTTTAAAATGTATATAGATGAATAAGCATTTCTCTACATGTGTTTCATAAATCAAACTATGCAGGGATTTCTTCTCAAATAAATGCATGTAAGAAATAATGGTGACATTCAACCGTCTCCAATAACATAAATTTTAATGGAAACATTTATAAATATTGCTTTTTAATATAATTTTCATCAATATTTTGTAGGAAATATTGAAAAATAAAAAGTTTATATCTAGAATATTAATATATTTTAAATCACTCAAATCGAAGTCATTTAAATACTCTTTCATCTGTGAATTCCTCATTGCTGTAGATAAATATTTACTGAAGCAAATGTGTAATATTTTCTCATATGTTAACAAAATGTAAATATATCAGTTTAATCTTTTAAAAAATTGATCCAAAATAAACAATTTTGAAACTCTTATTTGTATATTATTTACATTTCCTTCTCTCATATAATCAAATTATTTACTTCCATAAGTTATTTCACGATTGAAAATGATTTACATTTGTAGATGAAATAATATATTAAAATTATTATAAGCCGATTCAATGCATTTCATTGAATTATACTCAATCTCAACGTATGATAATCACACAAAAACAAAATTTTATATATATTCTATACAATGCATAACATATATATATATAAATATATATATATATATATATATATATATATATATATATATATATATATATATATATATATATATATATATATATATATATAGATAGATAGATAGATAGAAAGATATATAGATAGATATTGGACAGTCTAGCAACCGAATATTGTTGTACAAGATTTTAATGCACAACTTATCAATTACTTTCCGGGAGAAATTTTGATAAATTGTTGAATGTATTCACTTACTACATTAGAGGAAATCTGGAAAATTCCACACTGACCGTCGTGTATGAAGATTGAAGAAGGGAACCCTACTACCCGTAGTTCTGAAGAACCGATTCCTGGGACAAGACCAAGAGAGCCGCTTGTCAAGATAATTTAAAAATTATAAAATTACTACAAATACAATCAGTATATATATTTGATTTAGTCATACTTTGCGCAGGATTAATATTTTACAGGCTGATTTAAGTTTTTTTAAAATTCAAACATACTCTTGTTTATGTATTTGATTTATGCATTTTTGCCCATGACTATTATTATTATTTATAATAATGATTTGCATAGAATCTATTCGATATAAATTAAAGAAATTATTAAAGAAATTATAACAGTATTAAAATATGGTATAGAGACTGATTGATATGGATATTTCTTTTATTGAAATTTTTGCTTTTAATAAAAAAGAATAACTGAAGAAAGATAAGTAATAAATTGAATGAATTCATAATAGTTCATCTAAAAGTTTTCTTTGTAGAAAAGAAAGTTTCAAAATATCATTACATATTAATTGATTTTTGTAATTTTTGAACGCGAGTTCAAACTAGAAGTATAACTTGCTTAAGCTTAGAATTCTATCAATTTTAATTTAATCAATGATAAAAATCAACAAATATTTTTAAAAAATTTATTTTCACATATATTTTTTACATAAGGTATTTCATTATTTGTACAAAATTAATAATTATTAAAATATTTTACATGAATATAAGTATAAACTTTAGTGGAAGAAATATATAAATTACAATCTTTTCTTATATATTTCTCGCGTTAGCTCATGTATAACATACAATTTAAATGTTGAAAATATGAATTTAATTAAATAAACTAACGATATGCTTATAAGAATATTATCAGTTATTGTTGCAAATTTTAATTCAAAATATGAGTACATTAAATAATTAAAAACTGTAGAAAGAAATCCAGTGATAATTATTGATATTTTATAAAACTTTTAAATTCTTTCAAGCTTATAATTTGTGAATTTTTTTTCCAGGAATAATTAGGAATATTTACTATGATTCTGAAATTAATGAAAGATTATAGCACTTACTTGCAAGAAAAATGAAAACACTTTTAATATAAAAGAACACACTTAATCAATATGATCAAATGCTTATTATTCACATTTGAAATAATTTTTCAGAATGGCAGATAGTAATAGAATAAAATGTAAAAATATACTTCATAAAAAATTATAATTATTAAAAGAACGGATTATTTTATGTTTTTTCAACACAAAAGTTATTAGTTTTCACAACAAAAAAGTACCTAAGTCAGAATCGTAAGCATCGCAAAATATTGAAACTTATATTTCAAAGCGAAGTTAATAATTTTCTTATAATTCTCAAATAAATTTTAATTTATTGAATATAAAATTGAAATTTTTACTGTTTTATTATTAATTTCAACTAAAATATGAATTTGGGAATGAATGAAATTATCAACTATTATTCTTAACTTCTTAATAATATTCAATATGATTTATGTAGTATATTTGGAAAGAATTCTAAGACTAATTTGATGACATTTATATAAATGAATGTTCTTGCCCCCATTAATTTTAATGTAATATATAATTTTTTCCAAAATAAAATATTTATGTTTTTTGTGTTGTGTTAAAATATCGGCACATTATGTTATCAATTTACTTCCACAATAGTAATATGTTAATGCAGTTCATAAATGCATACAC
This sequence comes from Latrodectus hesperus, assembly GCA_037975125.1. Taxonomy (NCBI): domain Eukaryota; kingdom Metazoa; phylum Arthropoda; class Arachnida; order Araneae; family Theridiidae; genus Latrodectus; species Latrodectus hesperus. Next base: position 57,239,856 of record CM075862.1, on the reverse strand, counting down.
AATGTTAACAATTAGCGGAGGAATTCCATATGATGTTCTCAATAAATATAGTTAAATGTAGGAGCATCTCTTCAGCCTCCGGAGTTTCTTAAAATATTAAGTGAAGCATGCATAGCGGTTATGATGAATATAATGCAAAGCATAATGATCTTTGGAAACACATGCACATAAATTCCAGTTAATGGTAATTTCGGCCCTAAGCTATTCTACTGCAGTAACTCTGGTATTCATCTCAGTATTATGCTGTAAGTAGATAATATCATTAATGGGATAAAATTGTGAGCAATGATATTACCTTTAACTCTTTAGAAGTAAATTCCATGAAAAATTTAATCTAACAACGGTATCTTAATTTATTTAAACAAAGTAAATCAAAATGGTATTGTTATTAATATATATATATATATATATATATATATATATATATATATATATATATATATATATATATATATATATATATGTATACAAGTGCGTGTTTATCTTCTGTAGGATTCCACATCTATGCTCGTAGCGATAATATATTTTATCGATGAATTTTATAAATGTATAAAAAAATACAGTAGTTATATAACTGAAATAAATCACATCGAAATTTGCTCATGCTTTTCCTTTATAATTTTTTATCATTGCGGGGTATTGTCTATTTTATGAAAATGAATATTAGTTGATTTTGAATTTAATATGATACATAAAGATGAAAGAATATATACATATATTATTTCATCGTTATGTACCATATTAAATATTCACTACTGGACATTAAAATTGCTACACCAGGAAATTGGCACACCACACACGTGAAATTTGCATGAAAGGTAGAATTTGCTGTGATATGCAAATGATTAGCATTTCAGCGCATTCATACAAAGCAGGCGACAGTAGCGACATCTACAATGTGTATAAAACCAGAGATTTGACAGCAAATTTCTCATACTCCATTTCCGTTTCAACGTTGTTTTCGGCAAAGAAAGTTGTTGTAATGCCTCGTGTAAGAAGAAGAAATGCCTATCATGTTAACATCGTGTCTGACTTTGATCGAGGAAGGATTATAGCCTACTGGGAGTGCGGTTTATCGTACCGCAATATTGCTGCTCTCGTCGGTCGAGACCCCATGACTGTTAGCAGAATATGGAATCGATGGGTTCAGGACAATCATACGGAACGTCATGCAGGATCTCAGCGGCCCCCAGTCACTAACAGCAGAGAAGAGCAGAGCATCTTATCCGCATGGTCACAAGGGATCGTACAGCCACGTCATGAACCCTGAGTCGAGAAATGGAGTCATTGGCAAGGCAACAAGTTTCTGCTCGAACAGTTCGACGACGATTGCAGCAGCATGGATTGTCTGCACGGTGACCATGGCTTCGGCTACCATTGACGCTGCGTCACAGACAGGAGCGCCTTCAATGGTGTGATCAGCGACGAACCTGGACGCGGGAATGGCATCACGTCATCTTTACAGATGAATCTCGGTTCTGTATACAGGACCATGATGGCCGTATCCGTGTTTGGAGGCATCGTGGAGAACGTGCATTGCCAGCTTGCATTCGACATCGCCATACTGGCCCATCTGCTGAAGTGATGGTATAGGGTGCCATTGGATACACGTCTCGATCACCTCTTGTTTGCATTACCGGCACTTTGAACAGCAACCGTTACATTTCCGATGTGTTAAGGCCTGTGGCTCTGCCCTATCTTCGAGGCCTCCCTAATGCTTTGTTTCAACAGGAGAATACACGACCGCATGTTGCCCGTAATGTTCTGAACTTCATTGATACAGAGCAGGTTCGACTGTTACCCTGGCCAGCACGTTCTCCGGATCTGTCACCAATTGAGAACGCGTGGTCAATGGTTGCCAAGCGATTGGCACGACATCACTCACCATCCACAACTGTCGATGAACTGTGGCATAGTGTTGAAGCTGTATGGACTGATATCCCCGTACATGCCATACAATCTCTGTTTGACATCCATGCCTAGGCGGATAAATGCTGTTATTGCAGCCAGAGGTTGCTGTTCTGGGTACTGATTTCTCAAGATCTATACATCCTAACTTACTCCGTGACTTAGTGAAGGGAATAGCTTTGTTAATTGTGAGATTATAGGCTCTGTCCTAATCAATATTGAACAAATGGAGAAGGATGTTGTTCATTTGTATTCTGTATAAGTGTCTGCCGAAGTGGATATATGGTTTTTTTCGGGTTTCTTCACATGAGACACTTGAATACATCAGGGTAATTATTTAAAGTCCTCCCGGATAGATATATGTGGTGGATGTTAAAATACCATTTACAGATACACCACATACATAGGTAAACATTCATTTTTAATCTCAAAACTATGTGGAATCAATACGATTGAATCTCGAAGTGTTATTATAGAAACATAAGATAATCCCCATGAACATGTTTTAAAATTATATGGGAGGAACACATTTTTTTTATCAACAACAGTATATAACTTAGCTTTTTTTTCATTTTCACCAAAAGTTCAGCATTCTATTTTAATTTTTTCAAATCAGACATTTTTCTCTTTTAGAACAAATATTAAATTATCATGTTTATTTAATTTGGTAGATATTATTCAAAACTTCAGGAAATAGACTTTTTTGATTTCCTACAAACAGCAAAATTGTATGGAACATTTACTGAGGAATTATTTTCTAGTGAAATAATATAACTAACAAAACATGGTTTGGTAAATGTAATAATTTTTATTAGTATTTGAGCACCATCAATATAAGCTTTTACAAAATAAAAATTTATGGCTCCACTAATATATATTATTTCATGCAGTTTTCTAAACTATTTATGATTTTAATAGTATTATGCAATATTTATTATCGGAAAAAATGATTTTTGCTTATTTTTTTCTACTTATTATTGGCTTGCATAATTCATTCTGACATAAGTCAACATTGAATTTTCATTATTTACGTTTTCAGTTTTTGAAAGGCATTTTTTTGTATTTAATGGAAGATTTAAGATAATAATTAATTTTAAAATATTATTCTTTGAATATTATGTTAATTAAGTATATACACTCATAAGAACATTAATGCAGATTATATATTAAGTAATTGTGTATTTTCCCATTGTCTTACTTCAGATATGCGCAGTAAAACTTAGAAGTTTTGCAGTTTGCAATCTCGATAAGCGTATAAGCAAATTTTCCTTAATATTAGTGATAACAAAAACTAATCGTTAAAGGTAACACAACACAGTAAAGCAACAACACAAGTACAAAAATTGAAAATTTTGACATAGATAGAATATAGGCATATGATTCTATTTTGTTTGTGTACTCCATAATGTAATATCAGTACAAAAATAATCGACCATAAAATAGAAAAACTTATTTTAAACTTAAACTCAATGACTTCGGGAGTAGTAGCATAACGCCATAAAGAATATTTATATATTAGATCTTAAAATCGTAAAAATACAATTCATTTTCAAAGTGATAAGGAAGAAAAAATTTTAATTTCAATTTATAGAGAGCAAATAAAATTTTCTATTTACATGCAAAAGTCAAATATCTCTTAACATCTACTCACATAAAACCATTAAATAGTTTTTGCTGGTCTCGGGCATAATAAACAACAACAATAATAGTTTAGAATAAAAAAATATTTTCAAATTCATATAAATTTCAGAATTATTTTGTTTTCTAAAATATTTTTCTTAAGCTAAAACCTTAATAATTACTTATTGTATATTCTATAGTCTTTCAACAAAAGAACTTTTATCATCTTTGAACCTCAAAGCCACTTGAATACAAAATAGGTAAATTTTAAGCACACGAAAAAGTAAATCGCTGCGATTCTTTCGAAAAATAGAATATCGATCTGTTTTGTCTGAGATAAAAGACATGTAGTTAGAATCAATAGCACCCTGAATGATCTTGGAAATAGTTTTTTTTATTCTATAGAGGAAAAATGGTAGTATTTTATCACCCTTATGCTCTTGAATTAACTTTAACTGAAGTACTTTTACTCATTGAAAAGAATTTGTGTAAAAATAAGATCGTTTTTTATAGAATGAAAAACATTGTTTTCTATTTAAAACAATATAAATTTAAGAAAGTAATTGACATACATTGTTATAGATTCTATTTTAAAATTAATGTCACTAATATTACTCAGAGGTAATTAAATAAACGAATGTGTTACTCATTATTCATATATTAATTTCATTGAGGGTATCTTGCTATTGAAATTGTAACTTGATAACTTGACGATGTTCTTAATAGGAATAAATTATTTTTGGCATATTAGTAAAAAATCATAGATAAATTCCTCACATAATCGAAAGTGATTGCTTTGTGTCAAATATGCATACAAATATTGCTCTTATTTGTTATAGATAAAAACTTATTTTTTAATGCCACACTATATTGTCAATATTTATCCGCTAATAATACGTTATTTATGTATATTAAATATATTAAATCCTTAGATGCAATATTTAATTTTGTATTTAAAAATATATATTTCAATATTATTTTATACATTTTTAAAATATAATCTTAATTATTTATGTTTGATAGAATAATTACATCTTTTCAGTTTATATTCTCTAACTTTATAAATTACTTTAAAAATGTATAAAGTTTCCTATTTATGAAATAAATATTATAACATAAAGATTGTCACAAATGGTTTATTTCTTATTTTATAAGCAAATGACTCTCTCTACGTTGCAGATAATTGCAGAAGCAGTCTACTGTCTGGAAATTGCTTATGATTATTTTGCGATACTGTATTTGTATATTCCTTGTGCACTTCGTCCAAATGAAAATTGTGAAATGGACAGTGTTCATTTGCTAAGCTTTTTCTTATTGAAAGAAAAAAAACTTACGAAGCAGACACTAATTGAGCTAAAGGACTGATGCAATCGGCATCCAGCGACTGATATTTATAACTATATTTTGACGCAGTTTTGAAGTAATTTATTGTAATGAGATCTTTTTTTTTGATTAATATATTTATGCTCCAATTCTTATCATCTGCAATGCATTGCAAACATTGATGAAAATTCAAAGATTTCTAAAATGAGCAACAGATTAAAAAAATATAAAATGTTTTTATGTGATATTGATCTTTTAGATATCACAGCTAATCAGATCTAATAATAAATAAAAACACTTTTTGATATTTTTGTTTTAGAGGAATTACATTTGACAATAACAGTGATTTTCAATCTAGGAGCCTTTTTTTATCTGTTCATTATATGAACAGATAAAAAAAGTCTCCAAAGAAGAAAGTACATTTTAGCTGTAGCAAAAGCAATTTCAAAAAATATCTTCCATTTCATAACTAATAAGGGTCAAACGGTCAACTAATATTTCCATCTAACGACAATTAACAGGCATCCGGATCATATTCCCACAATGTAGCCAGACATTAAAATTATTTTTAATGCTATTATCTTTCCATAATGTCATAAGGAATATTATAAAGAAGAAGTTTAAGAAATAAAAGCCTGCCCTAAATAATGGAAAGAGACATGGAATAATTTGTTGATTCTAGTTTTGAAATTCAATGTGTCATTTCTTGCATAAGTTATTATCATATATATCACCTTTGCTTAGATACCACAATTTGCTAATTAAAAGTAAGAAAAACTATTTTAGGATTTATTATTGATATTTTACAATTTATACAATTTTTTAAGTAAATATCATATTATTGATATTAATATATTTTCTAAAAAATTGTATTCAACTTCACGAAAATATTTACTATATTTTTTGTATATTTCCTAGAAACAAAGTAAAAGCAGTCTTTCATATTTGAAATTATAACCAAATAGCAAGCTATTTTAGAATTTTGAACCATGGTTGATTGCAAAGTTTATAAAGTATTTATAGCATGATCAGTTATTTGGTAAAAATCAGTATTACGCAGGTGAAAAAGAGTAAATATTATAAAATATTTTAATCAACTTACATATTAAAAGTCATTTACATTTTATAAGTAAATAAATATATTAATAAATTCATGGTTTATATTAATGTTTTCTGAAATTGTGTGTGTGTGTTTCCAAATTCATGTGTGGTTGCTATGGCACAGATTTAACAAAAATTTGTTAGTCTATCGCAATTGTCACAATAGGATTTCAGTTAATCATAATGACAAACATTTCCTTATTATGCAGATATTTAACTTGTTTTTTTACTTATCTCTTTTTACTTACGTGTCACTCATTAATGTATTGAATTATTCATGTTGCTTTTCTAAAATAAATATTTTTTAAATATGTTTTGATTTTCGCAGAACATTTTCAGTCTAATGAACATCTAAGCTTTCTGTTGAACCCATTAATGCAGAAGAGAATGGCAATTATTTAAGAAAATTCCACTACATACGAACAAGATAATAAGATGTTGAAAATAATTCTCCATGTCCTTGCTTAATTCCCTGCTTGGTATTTCAAATAGTATTTCGAGTTTTTTTAAGTAAACTATTATTTTCCATTTTGTGCGAAATGTGTCTGCTATCTCTAAGCTCCTGCGTGGAACTTCAGTAATTAGTGATTTCCTTCCAAATAAATTATTGCAATCTTTTAAATTACTTGGATTCCAATTAAAGCTGTTAACTCTCTTAAGTCATTGCTCGTAAATATGTTCACAAATTGCCATTTAAAAATGCTCTTTTAATTCTCCAAATTAATCTCTAACGAAAAGAAACATTTACCGATTCTGAAACTATTTAAATCTTAAATAAACGTATTTCATTTGTATTTTATTTTGTGAATCTTTATATTTAACAAAATTTTACTCTTTCATTACTTGCGATTTCTCCAAATGAATGGATGAAATTTAATCATATTTATTTTCATTTAGATTTTTCTCAATGTTCTTATTTGTATATTTTTTTCAAAGTCCTGTTTTCCACATAATTTCACAATAACACCGTTATATCTATAATGATAAGGAAATAAACTCTAAGCGCAAGATGTATTAAGTTATTGAAATATTTTAATTTTAGCTTTGAAATATCTAGGGATAAAGATTATTTATCTATAGTCTCTATCTTATTAAATCTTATTAAAATTTATGCGTATAACATTCCCTTATAAATTTTACTATTATAAATCTATAATTCAAATGTACTCATTTTTTGAAATTTACGGTGATGTCGTAATAAGTGATCTATCCTATATTTGAAAGATATTATATCAGATATATTATATATAAGAACAGAAAAATGTGTTTAAAGACTTTTTTTTTTTATAAAATAATAACCTTTACATAGATATTTATACTATAATAATTGAAAAAAATCATGCAGTTTATTTTGAGAAAACCTCTATGGAAAATATTGCATAGATTTTGGGATAATCTTGCTCACACACATATGCTTATGATAGTTGGTGATAACGAATGCTCTTTCCCTTATGATAAATGATTTCTTTTATCAGCAAGTTAAATATAAAATAATTTTGAAATATTTTCTTTTGGTGTGAACATGTGTGCGCTATTACAGAACAATACATATCAAGCATCTTGTACTTTTTATACAAACTATACAGCTCCTTTTGAATTTCAGAAATCATATTTTTTAAGTTTTACTGTTTAATTGATTACAATAGTCTTTGATATATTTATCAAATACAACAATAAATACAACATCATAATTACACATCAATATTTTGAAATTTATTGCAGTTATAGTCAACACAATTTAATTTTGGCAGAAAGATTAAAGATAAAAAAAATAATAATTTACTGTGCTTTCTCTTTCATATTTATTTAGGTATGTTATTAAACAGTTCCACATAAGGTTTAATAAACGCAACATGTTACTTAATGTAATGGTATATTCACTTTTCAAAAACACAATATAACTCAAATATTTTTCATTATCTTTCTTTCATCAAAGAGTTTTAAACTGTTCATCATTATTTTGAATGAAAAGACCAACGTGTCGAAATATGTTTTTTTGACACTTGTACAGCATTGTTGGTGTCATTGACGGAATGTCTTTAGTAATGTGTTTTTTCCATTTACCAATGTTCGCCGAATTTCTGTTAAGAATTAAGTCCTTAAGATAATTCCATAAAATATAAAGTGATTCAGTCTGGTGTCTTTAGTAGCCGGAAACCCATTGAAATTAAATTGTCATTAAATAATTTTAGAAGAACATCCATTGTGATTTGACATGTGTTTTCGTTTTGTTGAAAGCAGAAGAATACTTAATATAGCAAACAAGAAAATTTAAAATATACTTAGGTATACTCTCTCTTTGGAATTTATAGTGTGGATAAAATAATACCCTTTCTGTCTGAGATGTTATTTACAACCTTATGAGTTTCCAAAAATAAAATAATACAATTGCTGAAAAATCAGATGATTTACGCAGAGATAGACAATACAGAACTGGATTAAAAATTATCTCTGATTATCACGTGAATTTATATTGAAGAATGAGTTTTTGCATTTGGAAACAGAAAAAAGGCACTTTCATAATTATTATCGACATATTAAATAAGAAACGATGCTAAAAATCCAGCTATATTTAAAAATACTAGTAATAGTATAATGATAAAAACAAATATATATTATTTCTCAAATGATGACAATAGTTTCAAATCGAAAATTTTACATTATACTCTAAACACAAAAATTCAGTAAAAGAAACAACACTGCTAATAGAATTTAAAATACGCAAAGCGTTATCTTATTTTAATAAAAAAATTAAAATTTAAAACAATTTAAATTGCTTGAATATTCTTCGCTATAAACGCAATTATGTTTGAATACAAGACATTTTTATTTTAATTTTAAGTAGAACAATCTAAAAGTATTAATGATATAAATATCACATAGTTTGAATCAAGCTATTTGTAAAATGTAATGTATACATTTATTTATTTTTTATTTTTTATGAAAACCCATTTTTACAAAACATTGCTTATTCAGCGCATTAAAAAACTACATATTTTATTATGTATATAAACTTACATACGCTTGCTTCTTTATAATATCTTACCCTAAACATTGTTATTACTTTTAAATTTTTGTATTAATAAAAATTTTAATGATATTCTCAATAATTACACAAAAATAGGATTACTTTGTGACTGTTGGTAAATGCAAACTTGGTAAATTATTAGATAACTTTTAAACAATGTTTGATAAATATAATTTCACAGGTTATCAAAATTAAATATAAACCTTGATTGGTATTTGTATTGAAGTGTTCAAAAATGTTTTTCAATTAAAATAAATTGGTGACTTTCTTACGCATATAAACGTCATTTATGTCTCCAAGATATGTATATTAACTATCACTGATTTCATTGAAAAGGGTGTCTAAAAGTAATCCAAATTAACTTTCAGCTATTACTCATTAGAATACAGTCAAGGTGCAATTATAATTTGAGCAAATGTAAAAAATGTCATAATAAATACATTATCTTAAATAAGTTTATATTAGAATATTTTATTGTAAATTATGTATTCAACTATTAGTAATTGTAAAAATCTAACTGTATCACATCTATTACAAACAATTTCAGATCCATGCCAAATTCCTTAATCAAACATTATGTTGATGGAAAAGTTAGTAAAAGCTAACTAAGTAAAGAATAATTATTTGTACTTTAAATCAAAAACTTTTTATTCTATAAATGTGAAATTCATTAAGCATTTATAAACTGTTTCCGAATTTAGAAAAACGGTAGTTTATTCTAAAATTAGTAAGCTAAGGAAATTTCAGCGATATTATATATCTTAATGATTCACAAGTTAAAAAATGGAAAAGTGAATAAAATTTAATAGACACAAAGGATTACACTTAGTATAATTTATAAATGAATTTGATGTATTCGAAATTAGTAAATTTTATTTTCAGTGAGAATAATAAATGTTTTCAGTTCACAACTATTTTTTAAAACTATTGTACTATATTTTTGATATTTTCATCAAAACTAATAGTGTTTGTTAAATTAATGGAATAGAATTAGTTAAAACCCTGTTAATTGAAACATAAAATACATTTGAATTTGGTAAGAGAAATTTATATTTTATTTATATATTTTAAATATTTTCATTTATGTATATTTATTTCTTTTCCTTATTATTTTTTTTAAATTTTCCTTATTTCCTTTCTATCGCTTGAAGTTAATATTAATTAACATTAACTATCATAAATATTATATATCATTTCTTATTAAAATTTCACAATTAATTAAAAATACATAACTACTGTTATATATAATTTTGTCATTATCGATAACTATTAGGAAATTCTAATCTAGACCTATTATTTAAGAAGTAGAAATAGTTTCTTTATATACATCAAAAGAATTATTTATGAACAATAAATTATTTTTGTTAGTAGATAAAAAATTATGTATATATATATATATTTTATATACGAAGTTTGCATATTATGTATCACTCATCTCAGTGAAGAAATTCTAATGAAGAAATTATATTAAACTCTCTTTCATGAATAACGCCTATCATTCTTTAGAATGCATATAAGTTTCAATTATCAATTAATAAAATTAAAATAATGGACTTATAACAAATATGCGATTTTGTTTAAGTTTATTATAGCATGCATATTAGTTTATTGTAAATTATATTTTCAAGCTTAAATTTGATCTTAACAGTAAACATCTAAACGACTTTACCTTTTATAATCATTTTTAGTTCCATAGCGTATTCATAAATTAATAATAAAACTTATGGAAATTTTAATGAAAGTTAAGTTAATCAAGTAAACAATTTTTATTTTTACTTCAAATTAAATAATTATGCATATCTAAATATATGAAATTGAATAAAAATTTTAATACTGTTTTTTAATTTACAAAGATCGCTTGTAAAAAAATTTAAACTAAATAATATTATAAAAATTTAAGTGACATTTTGTACCTTTACGAATGATATATAATTTAAAAAATGAAATGGTAAATACTATTTAATGGATGAGAATGATTTCATTTAATATAATTTTATAGCTAAATTTGATCTTTACGAAATTAATTTTATTTTCCAGTGAGAGTAAGATGTTTCCTGCTCACAATTGTGCTGCCTTTTTACAACTTTAACCATAATTAAAATAAAATATGAATTTTGATACATTCTTTAAAATTAGATGTTGTTTAACAAAATAGTGAAATGAAATTAATTAAAATCATATTAATTGAAACAAAAATATATTTATATTAAAATGCAATGTTTAAAAATAAATATTCTGAGATTTCATTAAATTCTGATCTTTCAAGAATTATTGAAGAATTTATTTAATTACGCACGTATTGTTTCTAAATTAAACTTTTTATTATTTTCTATGTTTTCTGTTTGCCTGTGATTAAATAATTTGGAAAATGTTACACTGATTTTATTTATATATTAACTTTATTATTTTCTTCATGATAGCGTCCACGGAATTTAATATTCAAGAACTTAAATAATTAAAATTTTTATGTATACTTTTTACTAAATTTTCATTGAACATCAAAATTAAATTATTATTGTGATACGAAATCTGTTATTATAAAAATCCTGATATAGTGGAAACTTCAGAATTTCTGATATAAGTTTACAGTTTAAGAAAAAATTACTGATTAATCTCTTTTTGTCTTCATAAAAATATCTTTCATTTTATAAAACACTATCTTGGGAGTTAAAACCATAATTTATAATATTGGTTATCTTATTTTATCTAAATTGAGGAAAATTATATATGATAAGCAAACATTTTCCCTAAATGACAGCAGTATATATTAATATACCATTTGATTTAGGTCTAAAATGTAACATAATTTTCAAGAAAATATGAAGGTTATATAAAAGTAAAATATATATAAACTAGATTATATTTTCTATAAAAGTATTTTTATGTATATTACTGTGGCAGTATAAATAAATAATATAAGAGCAAGTATTTATATTTAGTAGAGAAATTGTTAGTTATTATAATTAGAACATTTCCTTAAAAATATGAGATAATTCAATGATATTTCTTATACTTGTTTCATGTTTTGGATTTAGTGCATTTAAAGTTAATAATAATACATTAAATTAAAAAAAAGTATCTAAAATTCATTTACTTGAGATATTTGATATTTTTTATCATATTTTGTCTCTAACCTTTCTAATAATTTTAACTATTGACTTAGGAAACACATAAAATTATTTATTTATTATTTTCATAAAAGATCATTTAACTTAATTTTAAATTTTAACAAGATGCGGAAAAAAATTTTAAATTAAAATTAAATTAAAAAAACATGCGTTTCATAATAAATTTTTAAGATAAAGGACAAAATTTATTAACTTCTTTTTTAAAATTAATTTTTCGTATATTAGATATATATATATATATATATATATATATATATATATATATATATATATATATATATATATATATATATATATATATATATATATATATATATATATATATATATATATATATATATATATATATATATATATACGAGGTTTGTTCGGAAAATCAGTATAAAAGTTTAATAATAACTTTATTTTACTGTTTGCAGCACCGCCATGTGGCACTAATGGTTTAACAAATCCCATCAACGCTCAGTTCGAGTCAGACCGCTCTGCGTGTAAGTAGGAGTGTGCGGCTGCTTATTGAAAGTTGCCCTTTTTCACCTGCTGTCGGCATGGAGCTCTCTCTGATTGAAGAACAGAGCCAGAGAATGAACGGAAATTTTTACGTTGAAGTTTTGACACGTCTCAGAGATCGTGTGGCCCAAGTTCGACCGGATTTGGCAAAAGGGGCAGGTGAATGCTTCATAACGACAATGCGCCTGCTCACACGTCGCTCGTTGTCCGTGACTTTTTGGTCCGAAGCTCAATCACCGTGACAGACCACCCGCCTTATTCACCCGGTTTAGCCCCTTGTGACTTCTTCTTGCTCCCTAATACAAAATGGTGCTTCAGGGGGTTGCACTTGGGAGATGTGGAAGGCATCAAGGTAGAAACGACACGGCAATTGAACAGCGTCACAACTGAAGGCTTTCAGCAATGTTATCAACAGTGGAAACGGCGTTGGTAGAAGTGTATCTCGTCTCAGGGTAAGCACTTTGAAGGAGACCATATTGTAATACCTGAATAATTGTAAAATAAAGTTATTATTCAACTTTTATACGTAATTTCCGGACAAACCTCGTATACACACACACACACACACACACACACACACACACACACACACACACACACACACACACACACACACACACACACACACACACACACACACACACACACACACATATATATATATATATATATATATATATATATATATATATATATATATATATATATATATAGTTCAATGGTGTTGTTTTTTTCGATACCTAAAATTTTACATAAAAAAATCTGACATGATCCGAACTACTATATAGAACTAGACTTGTTGGTAAATATAACGAAAGTAACACTGTAACGTTCTCCGCATTGCATGTTCTCTACTAAAGGCTAACCACTGGTGACAGTGAGTTTCCGTGAGCAGAACCCTATAACCATCCTGCTAGCGTATAGATTACACTGTCCCAAATATTTGTTCTTTTGATTTGCTTTGAAATGTCTTACTCATGGCTTACGATAACTGACACGATAGGTCCGCTGGGGGGATCTTTCTGTTTCTTTTGGTGGTAAACGCAAAATACCCGTTGTAATTCGAAGTTGTCACTCAAGAGCTCCTTGTATTATAATGTCTCCTGACATTTCCATAATCTTGAAATTGTACCACAGTCAAGAATGTTAGTTTCGGTGATTCCCAGATCTTCGAGTACTGCCATCTGTGTATTCCAATATTCTTGGCTGCAGATAATTTCTACATCGTAAAAAGTTATCACCAAGCGTCATCTATGTTATACGTATGCTGGCGTGGCGCTAACCACCTTTTGTACCAATTGTAAACACGTTTCTTTCTTTGCAACTGGTCCTTATACACCCCTATCTTACGCTCTCGACATTATTACTTATGCTCGGCGTCATCAAGTATCTTCATGTAATTTGTATACATTACTTTACCATGTGGGTGATATTTTTGTTGGTGCCATTTTTCCATTTGCATTTGACTTCAGTTCAATTTTCGAATTCTTCTAGATTATCCATAATATATGCTTAGTTACAAATGTATAATTAATTATTTAAATATATAATTAAATAATTGAGTATACATATAATATATATGCGTAAATATATATATATATATATATATATATATATATATATATATATATATATATATATATATATATATATATATATATATATATATATATATATATATATATATATTTATATATATATATATATATATATATATATATATATATATATATATATATATATATATATATATATATATATATATATATATATATATATATATATATATATATATATATATATATATATATATATATATATATATATATATATAACGAGAGAGAGCGAGATAATTATTTTATAAATATATTAATTTTTAAATAGATAGTTAAATTTAAAATATTCAATGATTTATTAAAGCAATATATGTGTTCACACACACACAAATATTTTTATATAAAACTAATGTACATCTTACCAATACCATTAATCATGTTTTTAATACTTATATTTCAAGAATTCAATTATGAATTCTATAATAAACAAATTGCTTTTAACTTGGTTTTAAACTTGTAATAAAATTTTTTATGTGAATTTTACATTAAATTCTAGAAGTGCAATCAAATTTTTTTATAAAATGTCAATTTTATAACTTTAAATTCCATAAAATGGTTTTCAATTAAAAGGAGAATATTTTAGCATATAATTAAATACTTGTTTGATGTAAACATTTCTTAAAATATATTATTTTTAAATACATTAGATTTATTTTTCATTAAGGATTGAATGGATTCAAAAACCTAAGGAAAATTTAAAGCACATATAATGTAAATAAAATATCGTGCACAAAGTATTGCTGCAAAAATCATGACTTGAAAACGTAAAAAAAAAATTGGAAAACAATCACTGAATAAATTTGAATTTAATTTTATATTTTAATGATATTTTAAAAAGAATATTAATTTAAAAATATTTTATTTATTCCTAATAATTTGAATGCAGAATACAGAATTAGTTTTGTTTATTGTGAAACAGATTCTTCAATTTTTTTTAAATATTTCAAAAGTTATTAAAATTTTTCTAAAATTCTTTTTTCCTACATTTTTAACATTGTTTTGAGGAGAATTGAAATATACATTTTTATTAATTTAATTTTTTATTTAGAATATAATAAAAATTATTACATTATTTTGTACGATGTGATTTGTTATTTTTAAGGAATTGTTGTTGTAGTTGCTTTAAGATATAGTTGACTACAATGAACTCTTCATATATTATTTTTAGTAATATATTTTTTGTGTTTCAAAATATAATGGCAATTTCAAATCAAAACCTTAGAAAGTTGTCAAAATGCATTTTATTAATATCAACAAAAATAATTATATGCCAGGAATTATGAGATTTTCAATTATGAGATACACAAATTATAATTGGGCATCTTTCATATAACTCTAAAAACATAATGAATTAAATCAAATAGCCAAATTAAATTACGTTTTATCGATGTGAGACCTATACTCTCTTTTTGATACAATTTTTATTTAATATTCAAATAAGAACCTTTCTTGGTTTTCATTTCATATAACATTTTCAAATACTTTTAATTAAACTATTTTTACTAATTTGAAAATACATTTTACTAAATTCTCAGTTCATATAAATATTCAAGTAATTTCTTTAGCAAATTTAAATATATTCTTTCACAAAACTAGCATGTAATATCAAATATTAAATGGTAGGCGTAAAATATTTGATAATTATTTTCCTCAATTATTCACATAAATAATTTAATTTAACAACTATGCAAATCCTTGCTGTTAAGTTTTTAATGCATTATAATAGTGTAATGTAATAAATGCTATCAGAAGTATTTAAAAACTTAAACATTTTAAGTGTTTGAATACTTATAAAAGCATTCAAACAACAGAAAATATTTGTAATAATTAGGGGAAAATTTTTACAACAAAATGGTTAAGAATTCTTTTAATTAAAATGTCATAATGGAAGCGCATTAAAACATAACGTTTTTCAAATTTTCTCAAGTTTTACTGATTGTCACATAAATATTTTATGTATGTTTTCTAAAAATATCTTTCAAAATTGAGACATGGTACTAAATTTTTATAACTTAAATAAATGTAATAAATGATAATAAGTAATAAAGAATCATTCTGTTTCTTTCAAATTGAACATTCTCTAATAATTGCAACATAATTATTCAAATTTACCATAAAATGTGTCGCATTTTCTTATTAACAAGTTTTTATAAGGGAATATGTAAGAATATTTAAGTGAATCCTGATATACATACAATATAATAAGTGTGCCTAATAAAGAGAGCCTCACAATATGCCTGCATTTTGAGGATATAGTTCTAGGACGCAATTGACATTTTGTATTCTTTTCTTATGAACTGCAGAAACCTTATTCTGCATTCGAATTTAAAATCTGCTCTCATAGATTAAATAATCGTCAGAAATTAATTGGGTATTTACAGTATGAGTGGTAATATCATGAAACGATAATTCAGATTCTTCTTAGGCAAAAATCTTGGCTCTGAATTGCAGCACTTGCTGATAAGACATTCTTCTGTAAGAGATATGATATGCACAACCTTTCAAAGAGATATTTGAATATGAAGTTTGTTGCATAACTTTTTAAATCAGGTTTTCAAAAATTCTTTGTCCCTCCTGAAATATGCAAATGTGCTGAAATGCCAATTTTTTGCATACTCTAGTCATTCTTTTCCATGTGATTTTGATCATAATATGATCATGCCTTCCTGGAGTGGCAATTTTAATAACCTGCTGTGTGTATTTTTATCAAAGAATTGTTTAAGTGATTGTTTGTTTTCATAGTTAAGTAAATAAATAATTGTAAAAATCTTGAAGGATTTAAATAAAAATATATATGAAACATGACGTATTTAAAATTTCAGTGAGTTTCATATTAATCATTACGAAAACTTTATGTTCCGATAAAAATGGTAGTTTGGATCTTTATTTTAAAAGTATAAAAAGTCATCATGCTAAGAAACTTAGTTTCTCAGTGAAACAAATGTAAAAATTTTAGGAAAACCCTAGCAATTAATTGTACACATTCGTCATACTAAATTGTTGAAACTAAGTTCCTTACATATTTAACGGCTCATTAACGATGTGTTTTGCAGATAGCATGGAAATTGGTTGAAAGCGTTGAAATAGATGGTGTTGTGATGCTTACAAATACATACAAATATACTCCTCATGAAACTTTTCTAAATGGAAACATAAATTTAGAAGTATTTAATATATTTTAATGAATTACATACTGTAAATAAAATAACTTGCATTAGCTGCAGTGTTATTTTACCGAAATGAAAATGATAACTAAAGGGTTAGTTAAATTCAAAATGAGAGGAACCATATATGTCAATGTAGTTAAAAACATAAAAGAAAATTTCAAACAAATTATTTCTCTGGGCGTTTCTCCTGGAAGAACAGAACGCGAAAGTTATAGGGCAATCTTGAATAAAATTACCGTTATTGCTTTTGCATAACTGGAAGTTTTGAATATTTTTTAAATTTTATTTTACGAGAATATGTAATCTAGACACTCTATTTTAAATAAACAATATATATAAGTTAACACACAAAAATACTCAAAAGAATTTTCACAGATAGATATGTAAGAGCATGACATTTACTTCCTGTTGAACAACAGTTGATGGGAAGAAGCCCAAGATTATACTCTGAAGAGTGTTGTTTTACCACTAGAGCACGGTAAGCGCATTTCCAAGCAATGGACAATGTAGCGATTAAAGACACTTAAAAGTAATTTTAATATCTACTAAATAAATTTCCATCTTTCATAAATTATCAGAAATTTTCATAAATAGTGTGTAGTATAGATTGTGAACCGTATAGGAGGAAACCCAGAAAACCATCACAAAATGCCACTCCCAATAGATTTATATGCAGAAATCAGTACAATACAATCCTGTTTTCCTTCAACAATGTCTAGAATAGAAACTGTGACCTTAAGCTCCGAAAAATATTATTCTAAGTCATCGTGAGTCAAGTCAGACTAATTCCGGATCAACATGGACTGTCAGTATGGTTACCATATTTCGGCTTCTCTTGACTTTATGATATAGGCCAAGAGGAAGATTAATGAATCCTTCTACAAAACTAGGCGTAAAAGAAGGAACAGTGTCGTCTTCTTTGATGAGTTCTAATTTTTCATGCAGGGTTCTGAATGTTGCTACGAAAAGAACAGTCATCATTTGGTCTCTTTCGACATATTCACAGTTTGCATAATATGAGTACTGTTTGTTTAAAAGACACTGATAGTTCCAACTCGGACTGATCATGATTCGTACGGTGATCTAAAAGTTTCTCATATATTAAGGCCAGTTGTTGTGCCTAGCTTCGAGGTCTTCGAAATATTACCTATCAATAAGATAAAATAAGAGTATTCATTGTATATCGTGTTCTGACCTTCCTAGATACATAGTGTTTTCGATTGAGGTCCTAATCTGCTCAGTGTCTAACTGTGCCAGTGATACACATCTGTATATAGCTCACTAAAACAAATTCCAATTGAATAAATCTTATCATCGGTGAAGGATACTGACATCATTACTTTTCAGTCGCTACAATTTCTGAAGAGGGATAAGCACATGCAGCATATTAAAATGATTAGAACATTTTTGCTGTTCAAGTTCACTTCAACTCCATGCCTAATTGGTTAAAAGCATTTTTTATTGCCTAAGCTGGCAACAGTTTCTACTAATTTTGTGCCCATTCACGTCATTGTCATCTGATTAAACATTTATTCATTTTGTCTTCATGCTAAAATGTTTAAATACAGTTAATATCTTTTATGTATTTAGTTTCTTTTGCGAATCCAAAATTTTGTTGTTTGTGTAATATAAACAAATAGTAAATTCAATATGATAAAATAAGCTCTTGGAAGAATGTAGAATTGGATAATATTTAATCACATAAGCACGTTTTAAATGATTTTATATTCTTAGCTTTAATAATTGAAATTTGTGAATGAACTTAATTGATTAATTTTTGCTTTGTTTAAATATTCTTAATCAATATATATATATATATATATATATGTGTGTGTGTGTGTGTGTGTGTGTGTGTGTGTGTATATATATGTATATATATATATATATATATATATATATATATATATATAACGGTTAATCTCAAAATATTTGTAATATATGGAAAAATTGCTTCATGCAACTGAGTTGAACTGACTACTAATAAGTTATCTTAACCCTATTTTAATTAAAAAGAAAATGTAAGAATGAAAGAATTTTATTTTACTTAATCTTTTTTTTCACGTTAATTGCTTGTTATTTATGATTTTTAAAATACAACAATCTTAACGTAAAAAAAATATTTTCTTAACTGCATATAATGCAAAAAAAAAAAAACAATTTTCTAACAATTCATTTCTTAGTTTCTTATACAATCAAAATGCTTGAGGCCTTCCTTAATAAATGTTCAATAAAGGTACTTAAAACAGAGTAAAAGATCTTAAAATCAAGTAATCATCCTCATGTTTAAGAAACTTCAATTTTATTTTTAATTTGTTATAAAAACAATACATGCGTATAACATGCTCTCAAATTAATGTTCACCACTTGAAAACTTAATTGTCTATTTGAGAGGTGTTGTTTAGTTATTTAATTTATTTCAAAATTTTACGAAATAATTTTTTAGTTTTATTCTAAGAGATTTTTTTTATATTGAGAAAAACTAAACTGATAAATATATTAAAAAAGTAATTTCCGTGAAGAAAAATATTTTTAGGTATGTTTATTTTCCAGCATTATGAACGAAATAAAATTTAAAACATAAATACCACTTTCAGATACAGCTTATATTATTATTTGACAGAATATATGTTTTAAAACGATAAATCATTGGAGTTACTATTATTATACGTGGTGAAATTTGTTTTATTTTAAGATGTCTTTATGTAAATCTTGTCATTTGTCTTCAGTCTTTTTCAGAAAAGCCATATTTTTTGCAGATGTGGTCAACAGCACTTGAAGAGTGGGAGCACATTTTTTTCCTATTATACTTTTTATGAATTTTATGACATTATGCTTTTTATGAAAGCATAAAATCATTAAATAAAATAAAATTAGTAAAACTAGTTTTAAACAAAATAAAATTTTATCAATTAATATATTTTACATAAATTCATTTTGCTATTTGCTATTTCTTTGTTCTTTATCTTTTTTTAATTTTTATATGTATATACGGAAGATGTATGCATAAATAATGCTTTTAGATTATACTAAATGTCTCACTATATCATTGGCTGCTCAGGAATTATGCAAATAAATTTGGTATTATATTTGTCTGCAGTTTAAGAAATAAAATTCATAAATTATTAATTAATCTTTTTATCAATTGCAATTAAACTTAAGTAAACTGTAATTATTTATGCAATTTTCAGTAAAGAAAAAGGTTGATTCATCACAATATTCATTGTTTAAAATTTGTGTGATTTGGTGTATAAAAAAGCACATATTCTTAAAATGTCTATGAAAAAGTAAGATTAATATTTGGACAATTTTTTCATCATCCAAGCATCCCTTTCCTCATCCAATCAATATAAATAAAAAAAAGAAAATATTTAAGCAAAAGTAATTTTGTGGAAACAATTTCATCTGTGTCCTTAGGCGCATTTCTTAAGAACAAATTTCTTCGATGAGGGTAGATTTTCGGTAATACCTTCTCCTTACACGGTTGAAATTGATCTTTGGTACTTTTAGGATTACATTCCAGAGTCTAAAAAAAGAACACTTAATTTTTATTAACCAATGTAACGTTTCTAAGTAGTTTATTCAGAAAATATGTATATATTTTGTTGTATAAAAGAATCTCATTAAAATTATAGCATAAAATTTTTTGAAACCTTTCCCTATTGCATAGAAAAACAGCGAAAAAGTGTGTAAAAAGGAATACATATAATTGTTTCTTTTGTTTTCTTTTTTCTCAACACTGTTTATTTCATTCCAAGTATTTTACTTTTAGCAGATTTCAACTGACTTTGAAATTAATTTCGGCATATATATTAAAAAGCATTTCATTCTTTGAAATATATTATTGGTATTGTTATTTTAAGAAAACATTTCAATAAAATAAATATTTCTGCAAAACTTACGTTGTAGTTCTAAACAATGATCTTTTTATTTGTGTTAATTAGGCAAATTTTATTAGTTCTTTTGACGAATATGGAAAATAAATATCACATTCATTATTGAAGAAATTCATTAGAAATAGTTTTATTTCTAAGTATTCATTGTTTTCGATTATCATTACTTAAATTGGTTTTCTTTCTACATAGTATCTATAGTATCTCTATTTAATTATTGTTTAAATTGAAGCGAACATATTCTGCTGCTAGTTTAAGATAGGTTATTTTACTTCAAATCCAAATTAGTACACCCAAATATCCAAAATGTTATATCGATGACAGTAAAAAAAATATTTTCAAATTTAAAATTAAGATGCTGATATTTTTTAGAAAACCAGAAATATAATAGAAGTTTAGGTACATTTTACAATAAATATGTACTTATATTTCATTAAATAACCAAATAAATACAAGCATTACTCAGTTACTAAAATGTAAATAAGCTAAGCCATTAATTATTACCTAATTTGACTCTCTTTTCAATTAAGTGAAGTTATTTAAGCTATCTCTTAATATTACAATTTCAATTCACAACTCACTTAGTTAAAAACATTATCCCTCAAATAATATAATTTCATTTATATGTAATCTATTATTTATTTATAAGTAAAACTAGGCATAGTGAAAATCTCATGCCTAATTATGGATGACATAAATTACGCATAGTGAATTATGAAAATGAAATATATATATAGTATATATATATATATATATATATATATATATATATATATATATATATATATATATATATATATATATATATATATATATATATATATATATATATATATATATATATATATATATATATATAATTATATATATATATTTATGTATACAAACATAAATGCAAAATTAGATATATATATAACCAAAAGAACAAGAATATAAAAATGTTTAATTTCAGCAATACATTTAGCGCAAAAGCAGCTAGAATAGTATTACTAAGATATAGTTAATAGTATAAATATAAAATGCAATGAATATAATACAATGAAAAAATGGCAAATGGGTATATTATGAAATAGTATATTGAAAACATTGAATACCAAATGTAGAATATTAAATGGAAAATAACACATTGAAAAGATATATTGAAAAGAATTATATTGAAAATACTTGAAAGAAAGATAGATAGATATAAATGGAATAAAGTACCAATATGGCCAGCTTCATCAGGGGGTGTTGACCACATTGGCACAATTATGGCTTTTCTGCAATGGCCCAAGACAAAGACTTATTTGATATTATTATGTTTTATTTTTATGATTTTAATTCAATATTGGATATCGATATAAATTTTTGGAAAGACCTAAGTTTATTTTGTATTTACAATAATTATATTTCTTATGGAGAAAATATATATTTACAAGTTAACGGCATTCCCCAGGGTTCCAAATTTTCAAGTATATTGGCAAATATATTTTTAAACTACTATGAAAAATCATTTATTATACAAATGCCTTTTGCTTACAGATATATTGACGATTTAATAATTTTTAATTGCCTAGAATTCGATAAAATTTACAATAATATATATCCTAAGGAATTAAAATTAATTAAAACTAATATTGATAACTTAAAAACTGAATTTCTAGATATATCAATTACTATAAAAGAAAACCACATATTTACTGATATATATGATAAAACTAATAATTTTAATTTCAAAGTTAATAAGCTGATTTACTGGAATTCAAATATTTCAATTAAAATTAATAAAAATATTATTTTTAATCAACTTAATAGAATATACAATATATGTAATAATTTAAATAATATCAATAAACAAAAAATAGACTAGAAAATATTTTAACTCATAATGGCATTCCAACTAAATTTATTAAACACTATTTGGCTAGTAGAGCATTGCTTATAAGAGTGAAGTAAGGCGTAGTTTTATACTACAGAAGGGTCACCCAAGCCTTGAAGATCTTATAAGAAGCTTGAAATGCCGATAGTGTTTACACTTAGTCATTAATTTATGTATTTGGTGAGGTTCTTGCAGATTTGGATTTGTAATTAGATATGATTTAAATTTGATTATTATATATTAAATGTATTTTGGCAACATTGGATTTTAACTTATATTTTAGATTAAATTCTACTTCTTTTATTCTTGTTTGATACTTTGGTTTGAATTTTTGGTATGGCTTTGGGTTGTAATGGCTTCTTTAAGACTTTGTCTTGGGCCATTGCAGAAAAGCCATAATTGTGCCTATGTGGTCAACACCCCCTGATGAAGCTGGCCATATTGGTACTTTATTCCATTTATATCTATCTTTCTTTTAAGTATATTCAATATAATTCTTTTCAATTTATCTTTTCAATGTGTTATTTTCCATTTAATATTCTACATTTGGTATTTAATGTTTTCAATATACTATTCTCCATTTGCCATTTTTTCATTGTATTATATTCATTGCATTTTATATTTATACTATTAACTGTATATATATATATATATATATATATATATATATATATATATATATATATATATATATATATATATATATATATATATATATATTTAAATAAATCTGTAATTTTAGTTGAATCAATAAAATATAAGATATAAATTCATTTGAAAAATATTTCCAAGCAGTAACATTATTTAGAATAATTCCTCTATTAATTGAATGTAACATATGATTATTATCTGATACACTTAAATGAGTTTACTCTTCAGATAAAACACGCAATATGTTTTGAGTAAGTTCTGCATATTATCTAATATTTGATTTAATATTATTTCTTGAAACAATTTGTTTTCTACAGGATTACTGAATGCCATGAATAAAATTCTAATTTTAAATTAAAAGTAATTTGAATTTAACTGGCATCTTTTATCATAATGAATTATAACAATATTTTTATACTGAAATAAAAAGTTTTAATTATTTGTTAGTTATAACTCATCATACCAGGTACAGTAATAATGTTTGTTATGGATAAATTATTTTATCACTCTTGACTCTGAAATACGAATACAGATTTGAATACAGATATTTGGCTTTAATTCTATAATCTTTATGGCAACGAGTGTCTTAAATATACAATTGGAAATAATACAGAGAAAAAATAATATTGAGAATAAGTTCTATGAGTTAGTTATCAGAAATAATATGTATTAAGTAAATTTACAGCAGAAAAACAAAAAAAGGATTGCTATTCCTTATGTTATACGCATTACTTCTTACCCTTTTTATCATGTATTAAACAGATTACTTAGGATTTTTAAACTCTTTATTATTACAGCCCGAGTAATATTATTTTGACAAATTAAATATATATTACTTTTCTTCTCTGTGAAACGGTAGCAAAACTAAGTTATTTAACAAATGAAGTTTATTAATCGAGTATATAATCAAGTATGACGTTTTATAATCGAGTATATTTATAGTCATATATGAAAATTATATAAAAATTGTCAAATATATAAGTGTTTATTTATACTAATCAAACAATAAAACATTATGTAATTTATTAAATTAAAATAATACATTAAATATTAAATAAAATAAAATAATATGTATTCTCAAATTTTTTAAATTAAGGTATTACGCAATGCAAATAGAATATAGTAAATTTATTTAATTTTATAAGATTTTTTACTTATACATGTGATTCAATTACATGTAATTTCAAGGTAATGTAAGATTATTATGATTAATTAATTTTGGAAATATTTAATATAATTTAATTAAAGAATTAGTTAAAATGTATGATATAAAATTTCCAGAAATCTTAATTAACGATGACTTTGTTCTGCAAAATAATATCCTAATGCGGATTTTTTTTTTCATTTTGCAAGTTAACAAAACAGACTAACACGGATTTTATTAAAATATTCGAAATACTTATTGATCTCATTCAATGATGAGATATTAATGTTTTTAAATTATAATACTAATAAAAATGGAATTTTATATTTTAATATAGTTTGATTGATGGTTTATGATAATATAATATTATTAAAGACAGAATCTGGTGCCAAAATAAAATTTAAAATAATTTGTAAATCTGCAGGAGATTAGAATGTTGTTTAATCAGTCTCTGCTTTAGAATAAATTCACATCAAACTATAAATTGTGTGAACTTATGTGTATAAAATGTTAATACAATTGTATGGTCACGTATGTAAAAGGATTATTATAATCGTAATTTTTGCCTAAAAATTTTCATATGAGGGATTAACTCAAAGAATGTTCATCTTATAAAAATACTTATTTCTAATATCATCAAGTGATATAATTAGTATAATCAAACAGTTAACATTTATAATTTTAAACATGTATTTTCAAACTCAATGAGGTATTTTATTATTTACATTATTATTTTCCTTTCATAAATCTTATTGATTATATTAATCAATAAGATTTATGAAATTCAACAAATAGATTATTCAAACTCAATGAAGTATTTTATTATTTACATTATTATTTTCCTTTCATAAATCTTATTGATTATATTAATAATTTTCTAGTATATTGATTTTTATCCTAATATAAAAATAATGTAAAAAAAATTAATAACTAAATTCTAAGGTGCTTTGATGAAATACGTATTTTAAATCTATATTATGCCAATTACTATTTAATAAAAATATTCCTTTTTCAAATATTCATCAAACAAGTATAGTTTTTACAAATATTTATTTTTCTAAAATATGCTTCGAATTAATAACATTCAAATACATTTCAAATTTAAAAGAAATACATTTCAAATTTAAAAGCAATTAATTTTCCCTAAAACCAAACTAAAAAAGATATCATTTTTATAAAATTTGTAAAATCATTCATTAAAATATTTCATATAAATAAATAATTGATCAATACTATAAAGTTATATTATAGGGAAAATAGACACACGCAATGTTGCTTTTTAAAGATTTATACAAGGCTATGGGATAAAAATATAAATGTTTCCTAAACAAAGTTATGTGATTTGAGTTTGTTTTCCCTTTCCTAAATAAATTATATTTTGCATATTTCTTACTAAAATATCAGCTAGAAATATATCCAAATACCCAATCTTAATTTCAGAATACTCTATAAGTTCGAACGTGCAAAATGTTCTTTACACAAACGTAAATCATTTTAAGGAGATTGGATTATGACCTTGGTTTAGATAAAGAGTTCTTGGAATTAGTTTCTTCCCCTCGCTATATATTTAAATATTTTAGCCATTTATTTAACCGAAAGTAAAATACACTTAATTTTACCTTATGCAACATATATTAAATAATATTTGATATATTAATATTTTTTCAGTAAAAATATCTTGTTATATTGAATTATGTAAAAATAATGATATCAAAACTTTACATTAAATGTAGGTGAATGACATTACATATATATATATATATATATATATATATATATATATATATATATATATATATATATATATATATATATATATATATATATATATATATATATATATATATATATATATATATATATATATATATATATATATATATATATAGCATAGATAGATAGATAGATAGATATAGATATGGCTGGCAGCCAATACAAAGAAATAAAAAATATGTACCTATTTTTTACGAAGTTCATAATAATTAAAGTAATTACGATACATGTCACTTTTTTTCTCGAACCCTGGTTTGATGTTACTGTCAACCAGGATTGATAATCCACACATACATGTCTATCCTATGTATTTTATTTGATATACAAATCATTGCCAAAAAATTAAAAAGTAAGATAGGGACCAATATTTATATGCAGTTTTACGTATTATAAATAATTTTAAGTAGATTAAATGTATTTTCTGATATACATAAGAATCATTTAAGAAAATGTTGGAACACTACATGCTACAACATTCAGAATTGTACACCTGACAAAAAACTGTAGGTCACTCAAATTCCAGAAAACATCAAAACTATTCACAGATGTATCTTGCCAGATTTTAATTTTGCATTGACACTTGACCATGCGAAAATAAAATGATATGTTTAACAAGAAAAATGCAATTGTTTTGAGAATTTAAGTACATTTAGGAGAAAAATACATTTTGTGCATAGGGAAAACAAAGGAATTTTTTTTCCTTAAAATAAATCTAGGATACGTACTTAGTAGGTGTATGATTTCCTTTAACTGGCATCAACATTGAACACCTATAAGCATAAAGTCAATGAGACTATTAAAATGTGGATGAGATATTCTGTTCCACTCCTTTAGAAGAACAATTTCCAGTTATTTTAGAGTTTGCGGATGTGCTTGAAATCTAGCAATTCGTCTGCAAAGTGTTTCTCAAACGTGCTCTATTGGTTTCATGACCGGAGAACAAACAAGTCTTTTCATGAGGGTCATGATTCTTTACTTCAAAAGGAAATCACTCAGGAAATTAACACAATGAGGCTTGCAATTTGTCAATCATGAAATGATCGTCAACCGATCGTCTACTGCTGGAGCGTTAAGACTACAATTGGTCTGAGGATCTTATCCCTGTAAATAATTCCTGCGCAAAGGTGCCGTATAATCCATGGTCCAAATTCTGAGTTTGGCAATTTTTTGGAGGATATTTATTTGTATCTGGTAACTTGATTATTATTACGTCATACAAATGAAGACCAATAAGAATTAAGATGAAAATTCAATTTTAACAGCTCTAGTGTTTACGTCAACGCGACAAAATTTAGAACATTTTGTTCCATTTGAGCATTTTACTAGAAATTTTTGCGAGTTAACTTTGTAAAAAATTTTTAGTGTGTTTTACAATTTGCTTGACATTTTGGATACTTAAAATCAAGGTTGTATTGCTCTTTTTCATTACTTTAAAAATTTAAATTGAATTTAAAGTTACTGTTTAAAGTTGTTTCGACACATGTTTTCTTTAGTTTATGTATGGCATTCTTATAATTTATATTATTACAATAAAATACTATGTAATTTGTATATACATTTTTAAAATTATTGTTTCTGTATTTAATTTCTTGAAGATATTCTATTTAACATTTTAATTTGTACTTAATACTCGTAATTTATATTTATTCTTTTTCGAATGCTGCTTTATTTTTCATTATTATTCGCATTCGGATTCTTCTGGGATTTTCGTTAGAATTCGTATTCTGATTTTCTTAAAACTGATATTTACTTTTTCAAAGTTCCCATATTTTCCTTATTCGCATTCATCTGCGAAGTAATTTCGGAAACGAATACGAATAAGAAAAATATTTGTATTTTCTAATGTTTCATTATTTTTTATAAATCTTATTATTTCAATAATATGTATCCATGCTCTTTATTTATCAGGTTTAAGTTTAATATTAAGATATGTAAAGTTTTTCAAAAACGATTTTATTACGTCACAACTACAACATAATCGCATGGCATTACGTCACAATGACGACATCTTGGCAATATTTCGTCACCGCCAAAAAAACTCAGAATTTGTAACCATGGATTATACGGCACCTGTGCCAATTCCTGTATCGAAGACTGGACATAACTTAATTTCGAATCATATTGAAGTCGTTGTGACCATCAATGGAGATGACAACATAGACCATCTATTAACAAAGAAAAATGTAACACTTTTGGGCACTTTACACAGGATCATTTTTAGTGCTACGCTCTCTCAAGACGAAAATGCGCATATTAACATGGATGTAGTAAAAAAGTGGACTCGTCGGAGAAAGGAATATTTTGCATTTCATTTTTTCTCCAGTTTATATGCTTTGTTGCCCACTGCCTCCGCGATGGTTCCTTGCTGTTAACGTAACAGTTTTGCGTCAGTCATACCCTTCTCAGCGTTGCATAACCTATATAATGAAAACCGTCATGAACCTGAACTTGAACTTGTGTGAACTGACACCAAGCATTCAGTAGAAATTTGATGACCTAACAGACTCCTTATAACTTCATTTTTATTCTTTCACTATCCATTTGAGAAGGAATGGCATATGCTTGCTAATCCTCGTTACACACCAAGCATGCAACCCTACTTCGTGAATACAGTTTTGGGAAGTTTGTGGCAAACTATAGAACCAGTAGATTAATGATGATGTTGTTTAAGTATACATCCATTGATATTTCTATGTCATTGGCTCATTATCATTAAATAACTGTGTTCATTTGGCATTGCTTATATGAATACCACCTTGTCCTGAACTTTGATACGCAATTTCAAAATCCATAAAACAAGTTCTAGATCTGGAAACCAAATTTTATGAAACTCTAATGGCTTTAGCTTGTTTTTCAGATTGTGCTTGATGTAGATTTAATCTACCAATAACTCTTCAAGCTTCTAACTTGGTTAAAGGACTTCACTGAGACATTACACAAATCGAAACATCACGCTTACTGAATGTCGATTATTCTTCTCCATTTTATATTAAGTTTTCAATTCATATTAAGCGAATTCATTCATTCACTGACACATAAGTGCTTTTATTGACGCCATATCCAAAATTTCTATTAGTTAGGAAGCGATAAAATTTGCATTTGTGACTCACTTCTTACATTTTATACAAAAAATGCTTATACTGGTATTTTATAAAAGACTTACAACATTCTTTAATTGTTTCACGCACTATATGTTATGAGTATTTTCTTTTTACTTCATTATAAAATTCAAATTAGGTTTGGTCTAAATTGTCAGAAATTTATGTAAATACTATCATTTAAGAATTTTAAGTGTTTGAGAAAAATTCGGCAGAAATAATCAAGTTAATATCATTAATTTAATTTTTTATCATAGCAAAAAGATCATTAGTTAATATTAGTTAAGTACAATTTATTTAAATCTTAGAAAATTTTATCCTCCTTATTCAGAACTAAGAACATATGATGTGTTATATAAGTTAAGAATTTTTCTTATTTAAAATTGCTGTTTTTTATTAAAAAAGTGTATTTTATTTAACCAAACTAATATGCATTTAAAATAATATTTAGTATCTTATTTTACATTTCAAATTTTCAAAGCTATTAGCTACTCATGACTAATGTACATTCTGGAAATAATTTACCAATATGTCTTTGGTCAAGTGCAAGGAATTACATTGGTGAATAGAATTGATAAGATTGAATACCTTGAATTGCAATAGATAAATATTTTTATTCAGATTAATTCCTTTGAAAACATAACCTTCTAATAAAAATAAATAAAATATTTTCCTTGCACTTTTTTCAATAAAAATAATAAACAGAATATAGAAGGACAATAACAATTTGTATCATTTATTTTCCAGTTAACAATGAGGAAATGAAAAAGTTAGCTTGAATGTCTATAGTAAAAAAATGAAATTTAAATTCTTTTGTAATCCATTATATGTTTTTATAATATGTATATCATTTTCGATATAATTAAAAATGCTAATATAAATGTACTATCACACACCTTAAATGTTTTTTAAAATATTTTTAGTATTATGCAAGTTATAAATTGTATTAATTTTTATTTTCAAAGTTATGAAATATCTTGTTTTACGCTTGAAAATTTAAATTTTCTTAGTAATTTTGAACGATGTTGTGGTTTCTTTTTAGAATTTTTCTCATGATAGATAACTTATTAATAATTCGGATAGCAATACAAATACAAAAGAAAATATATAAAATATTAAATATTTTAAAAAATATTAAATATTTTATCTACGACATACCTGGTGATCCAAAAGTCGGGATAAACTTTAAAAGTATTAAATAAATCGAAATCGAATCGAGTTGCAAAGATATAGTTTGCACCAAGCGGATGGAAAAAACCTTGTTTTGTGTGGGAACGAATAAAAAATAGTTTTATTAGTCACTAACAGATGGCACTGCTGGATTTCTGATTAGGATTTTGCAAACCAATAAATGATATATAAAGGATCAACTTCTTCTGGTGATGGTAGTTAAGGCTAACATGAAGTGAAATGATGTCAATAGTTGAGAACGCCCTCTTTGTTAAACAGTTGTATAAGAATTCGAAAGTGTCATTGCGGCATTGTCAGCATATTGCTACATGAAGGATATGCGAGATAACAAACGGCCAATAATGACTTCTGCATTGAACAAAATGATGAAGAGATTTGAAGTTATACTTTCTTTGGTGTCACGTCCAAAAATGGGTGTTCCTCAACAGTGGAGCAGATGATGCAATCCCTGTCGACAGGTTCATCACACGGGGAGTGCTATGTTCGAGATGTTTCGAGGTAAACGTCTGGAGAGCACTGCAAATAACCTTGAAATGATATCCTTACAAACTGTAACATAAATAAAAGGCTGATACCACCTGATCTCAAATCTCGCTTAGATTTTGCGAATTTGGTATTCACTAAGATGTTGTTTACATTTCACACCAGCAGACCCCTTTGATCCTAGCTCGGGATTAGCTTTACTAGTTTATTTAGGGATCACTGGTTAATTTATTTGATATTATTTTATAATTAAAATAAAGAATTATTAAGCCTTTCAAAATAACAAATAAACAAAATAAAAAAATATGTAATATAAATTAAAATATTTTTGTGAGTTATGACGGTATGAAGTACTAGGTCAGTAAGTTGTTTGCAGCATAATGAAGAGTTACTGATGGAGAATTAAAAAGTTCTTTAGTCTATTGAGTGTTTTCCTGGAATGTCAATTTTCCATAATTTTCTTTTTCCAAATTGTTTTTATTGAACTGTTGGAGCTGCCAAACACCAAGATGTTATAAATAGGCAAGTTTTCAAGTAGTGAAAAGGGTTTCCATCATCTCCTCATGTGCAGTAGTAGGTTGAAGCTATATTAAAACGTTTAAAATAAGTAGGGAAGTTTCCATGGCCAATGAGGAAAGGTAATTCCTTTCTGGACCAATGTATGATATTCACTGAGTCATTGGGTTCTAAATCAAAGATAGCGTGACATATAATTGTGGTTCGGTCGTCTTAAATTCATTTTTATAGGTTTGGTCTGCTCTTTCGTTACCTGCGATTCCCACCTGTACTTTGACACAACTGAACTTCTTTCACAGTTTTATATAATACTGTTTGTGACTACTTTGAGTATCCCAACAGGCTACCAGCTATTATTTTAAGTTTTTCACACTGCTGAATGACTTTATTTCAAAGTTTTATGATTTGAGATATGAAATTTAACTTTTTTATCAAATATGACTCCCAGCAGTTTAATGGTATGTCTTTTTCAATCGATGTTCACTTAAGAAAATTTGTGGCCCACGTTGCTGCTTAGCTATTAAGGGAATTCTGTTTTTGCATTAGAAATATCGAGGTTGGAATCATGTGTCACGATATGAAAAGAATATGAACATCTCTAAAAATATACAGTAAAAAATATCCTGCGAGCTTTACTCTCCATTTTTCCAAGCTTCTTTTCACTTTATACTACCACTACGAAAGCGACGTAATCTCAAAAGCTTGCAGATGTACTGAGCTTTCTGGATCCAGATTTTTTTATACTGTTGTTAAATCAAATTTCCAAGGGAAATCAGTTACTATATTCCAGAGTATGGGACCAATTTTTTTTCTTTCTATGTCACTGTTATTTGGTAAGATAATTAATCTATCATCTAAATGACTAATTAGTTACTTATCATCTAAATGGCCTGATATGTAGTGGGCAATTTGAAGATTTGCTTCAGCTTATGATACTGGATTGAGCCAAAAGCTCTCTTAATATCTATAATCACTAGCATCACGTGTAATTTACATGATTTATGAGAGTGAGTGTTGTTGGTAAGGTGTGCCGTCGGTTGATTTCTCTTGACGGGATCCAAGCTGAAATTTACTAAAGAAAATTGAATTTTCCAAGAAGAAAGCCAGTCTTTTGGTTGTTAGTTTACCGAGATGTTTTCCCATTGTAGATTGATGCCTTGGCTGTCTTTGTTCTCTTTAATAAAGAGTATTATGACCCCAATTTTTAGACATTTTGGAAAGTAATGCAATGAAAGACATTTTATTGAATACCTGATAGACTAAGTCTGGAAATTTGGAATTGATATTTTTGATTTTGATGTTGTATAAAAAGTCATATACGGTATTTTGCTATCATGTAACGAATTGATTACTCTAGAAATGTCTCCTTTGGATTTCCAATATAATTTTTTTTCTATAGAATCATATATTCATGGGGTTTACTTTGACTTGGTAGTAGGAAAGTGATTTTCAGAGTAAGATCCCGGATTTGAATATAGCAATGGGAGATGAATGTTGTTGTTGTTTTTCAGTTTTCTACAAGCATGGTGTGCGCTTGAAATATTTTTGAGTTTCCTTCCTTGCGACACGTGAAAACCACCCAGTATTTATAAAATTCTTTCCGGAATACAATGCTATGGTGAAAATTATAATGCTTTATAACAGCTTCAAACCATTAGGTAGAACACAATAAGCGTCAAATAGGAAGTTAAAAGATATTTTTTTACTCTGAAAATACAATTCATTTTTTTTTTAAATTTTCAATAAAATGCATTCTATAAATAATGAAAAGCATGTAGAATAAATCATGCAATGTATAATATATTTAAAATTTATTCCCTATTAAGTAAGTTTTTATTATTTTAAAACTAAATACAATTAATTTAGTGCATCGAAAGCTATTAAATATTTACGATACTATAAGCAGGCTTTGAAGATTTATGAGTTCATAACATTTTATATTTTTCTCTCCTTATATTATTATATTACATGTTTAATGTCTTTATATAATCATTTGCGTAATATAAATATAATTAAATTAGAACGTTATAAAAATGTGCAGATAGCCCAATGATTTTATGAGCCAAAAATAAAGAT
>CM075862.1:57115778-57200778 GCA_037975125.1 Latrodectus hesperus | reverse complement strand
GTCTTTTTGTAAGAAATGAGTCAGAAGAATATATACTTTTTTATAAAATAAGAATTTTCGCATAATTTGTTTTTTCCAAAATATCCGGTATTATTTAAGCATTTACTGATTTTTTGAAACATTTACTAAACTATTATTCCAAAATAAAAATATAACAAATTTATTTTCATAAATTTGACAATTCTTTTTTTCTGAGTAAATCTAAATAACTGTTCATTATTTATTTATACTAAAATATCTCAAGTGATTATTACAAAAGAATGTTTTAAATAATAATTAAGAATAATCATAAAAAAGCAAGACATGGTTATGCATCCCAACAAAAAACGTTTTTGTAGAGTATTATTTTTTTCCTTATTATATTAAATGAAATGCATAATTGCATATATAATTAATGTTGTTAAAATACACTTATTATCGCGATGAGGATAACAAAACTTACATTTGGATTAAATGAGAACCAGTATTAATTATATCTCACATATATCAATATATATGTTGGTTTTAAATAAAAATTTAACATTGATGGTTGAAATTATAAATTATTAAATATGAAGGCAAATAAAAATTTCAAATTCTGCATGCATGTATAAAATAACTAATTTATTTTATTAATGTGTTATTCTAAGTAGAATGATTTGCAACAAAATGCTCTCCGATAGCTGATAGCCCTCTAGAGAGTATATAATGTTTATATTTTTCAATGTCCTCGTCTAGAAAACATTGTAATTAGTTATTTATAATTTTAGTGAAAAATGTATCAAATTTTCTTGAGTAAAGCAAATTTGTAGCTTTTATTTCATTAACTGTTTTTGTAAGTATTTGAAGTATTATCAATTATGTTATAAAGTGTTAACATTCGGAAGAAATAAAATTAAAAATTTTGATTCGTTAAAAATGAATACAATTGGAGTATTTTAAGTATTGTTTCTAATTTTTTTTCTTTTTATTTTAACTATTAATTTCTGTTTGTACCATATTCTTAACTGTAGATAACCCCATCATATCATAATTGTAACTTAAAATAAGTAACATATTTTCAAACAAGAAAATTTTTTCTCTCCTTTTGTTACTGTGAACATCTATGACTGTATTTTTCCAAATGATTTTAGTTTAAAAAGTTTTTTTTTTTTTTATCTCTCTCCCAAAATAATATTTTTTTCTAATCAATGAGTGGATATTCTTCCAAAATTTTTCTCCTATTTTTTATATGTTTATTTTATTCTCATGACAAACTAAAGTACATAAAAGTAATTTTACTTCTTTCACATTACACTGATATCATTTTATAATCAATGATGAAATTTATATAACTTATATTTTCATTCAATTTAATGCGGTGGAACATATGAATGTAAAAAAATTTATTTTAAAAAAAAATTTAAAATTCAAACATTTTGAAATTTTAACAGAAATTTATCAATAATTATATTCATGAAATAAAGCGAAAGGATTTCTCTACTTTAGATGCAATAGCTAAACAACATTTATTTGGAAATATTGTTTGAAATTCTTGAGAAAATAAATAAATGTAGAAAATAGTGTAAAACTATAAAAATCTTATAGATGGAAACATTTTTCACAACTGCTAACCATAAAAGTCATTGTCCCATAGAATTACATTGTCAATACGAAATCCATAAACTGAATAGTTATAGATGTGTTGTTTTTATCAGTACTAATATTGAAAAAAATACGGGAAGAAATTTTTAAATTGTACAATTTTAAGAAACTAAAATGTTGCATTAAATATGTTATAATAGTATAATATATTAAGTATAATATATGTTATTATTGTATAACATATGTAGCTTAACATATTATAAATATATTAAACTATGTATGTTGCACAAAATATATTAGAGAATATATTATTTTTCATCTATGTTTGTGTAAGATAAATAATATAATTGTTAGATACGATTACTTTAAAATATTCAATTATATTCAATTATTATTTTATCCAGAAAAAAATATGAGTAAACATGGTAAATTATTAATTTATGATTTCAACGCTGCTTAATTGAAACAACAACGGAAGTTTATTTTGGAGATTAAGAAAAGTTATTGAAAGTAAATTATCATTATTTCTAGTCATTATATATAAAGTTTTTTCATTCAACATAATATAAATGCTAAAATCATTCATATATTAGCTGATTGTTAAAAAGAAAAACATTTTAAAAATATAAGCTTTTAAATAGCAGAAAACAGCTTAAAACAGCACATATTCAATAATGTTATTACTACTGTATTTACGCATTATAACTCTTATTTCATAATGCACATACCCATTGTGCTTAATTGTCTTTTACTATTTATTTAAAATTATTAGGATTAAAGGTAAAATAACCAATTTAAAACAGCTCAAGTGTGATAGACCGTCATAAATAAGATTAAACAAGAAGAACAACAAAACTAGAAAAACAAGATTTTAAAATCTCAGAAAGGAATAAAACGAAATGTAATACGAAGAATAGGAGGAAAGCTTAGGAATCACGTCTTCATCAGGAGGTAAATGGGCCACTATGCAAATTAAACACTCTTTTCTTACTTGCAAAAATGACATATGTCCAAAGATCTTATAGCAGTTCTCTCAAAGAATGCAATACGAAAAATAGGAGGAAAGCTTAGGGATCACGTCTTCATCAGGAGAGATATGGGTCACTATGCAAATTAAACACTCTTTTCTCACCTGCAAAAATGACATATGTCCACAGATCTTATTGCAGTTCTCGCGAAGAATGCAATACGAAGAATAGGAGGAAAGCTTAGGAATCACGTCTTCATCAGGAGGGAAATATGGGTCTCTATGCAAATTAAACACTCTTTTCTCACTTGCAAAAATGACATATGTCCAAAGATATTATAGTAGCTCTCGCGAAGAATGCAATACGAAGAATAGGAGGAAAGCTTAGGGATCACGTCTTCATCACGAGGGATATGGGTACTTATGCAAATTAAACACTCTTTTCTCACTTGCAAAAATGACATATGTCCAAAGATCTTATAGCAGTTCTCTCGAAGAATGCAATACGAAGAATAGGAGGAAAGCTTAGGAATCACGTCTTCATCAGGAGGGATATGGGTCACTATGCAAATTAAACACTCTTTTCTCACTTGCAAAAATGACATATGTCCAAAGATCTTATAGCAGTTCTCGCGAAGAATGCAATACGAAGAATAGGAGGAAAGCTTAGGAATCACGTCTTCATCAGGAGGGAAATGGGCCACTATGCAAATTAAACATTCTTTTCTTACTTGCAAAAATGACATATGTCCAAAGATCTTATGAGTAGTTCTCTCGAAGAATGCAATACGAAGAATAGGAGGAAAGCTTAGGAATCACGTCTTCATCAGGAGGGAAATAGGACCTCTATGCAAATTAAACACTCTTTTCTCACTTGCAAAAATGACATACGTCCAAAGATCTTATAGCAGTTTTCGCGAAGAATGCAATACGAAGAATAGGAGGAAAGCTTAGGGATCACGTCTTCATCAGGAGGGATATGGGTCACTATGCAAATTAAACACTCTTTTCTGACTTGCAAAAATGCCATATAGCAATTCTCTTGAAGAATAGTGTCTGTTTTAAAAGAAAGAGGACTTGAGATATTTGTATCAAAAATAAATAAAACGTATATCAAAGCAA
The DNA here is from genome assembly GCA_037975125.1 of Latrodectus hesperus. Lineage (NCBI taxonomy): Eukaryota > Metazoa > Arthropoda > Arachnida > Araneae > Theridiidae > Latrodectus > Latrodectus hesperus. The sequence goes on along the minus strand of CM075862.1, from coordinate 57,197,126 downwards.
TGTAAATAAACCCATAATAGAAAGAACTACAGATATGCTTTAAAAATATCAATAATAAATCAGAATCCATTTTAATATCAGAATAAAGATAAAGTTGCCAAAAGTAAGTTTAAAATTGGGATAAAAATATAGTTTCCATGATTAATTTGAATATATGCGAGTATAATTCAAAAAATTAAAGTAGTTAAGAAACCGTGCAGTATATTAAAAGTTGAATTATGTTAAAAGAGATTTAAGGTTAAATTATGTTTAAAAAGGCTTAAGGTTAAATTATGTTTAAAGATATTTCAGGTTATAATATGTTTAAAGAGTTTTAAAGTGATTTAAAATGAATGTGTAAGTTTCTCAAAATTTTTGTAAGAGTTTCAATGCGTTCTACAGTGAATAGTAATAGTGTGCTCGCCTTTATCACACACACACACACACACATTGATTCTATATTTTTTGTATTTTAGAATATGTGCATTACGCAATATAAATGTAAATCTATTATAAATTGTTATAGTAATCACAGAATGAAAGAGGTAGTGATATTTCATACTATATACAAGACTTTCATTCTTCAGATAAATATAAGCAACAGAAAACCCTTATTACTATTTAGCAACTCCATAATTATAAAAATACAAATATGAACTGAAATCGGCAGTATTTCAACACACATATAAAACTGCATCTTAGTGTATTGAATAAGTAATGTAGTAATTTTTTGAAATGTACCTGGTTCCAATATATTCCATGTGATTTAACTGACAATTTTAATTTTGCATAACAATGTGACTTCAATTTTTAATATAAGTGTTTGGTCAAGTGAGTACACTGATTCTGTAATATTCTTGCTTTCTCAGCAGCAAGCAGTTGCTTATCGTTGTTACTGACGTGCATGTGACTATATTTTCTTTACAAAAATGTATGAGTCATTCCAAACTCCTCATAAGCTGGAAATAACATTCTGATAGAAATATTTCATATGAAATCATCTGTTATTTAAGAAACAATCCAAAATTCTTCCAGATTATAATATTTGTTGTTGCTTGCCTTGAGTAAACCATATAAATCCATCTATCAAAATTTCTTTTGGAGAAAATACATTGGTTTTATTTTTAATGTCGTACTGATATCTGTTATTTCCATCGGTGTCGTCATGTTTGAGTTTCATTTCATTAAGGATAGGTTGAACTATAACATCACAAAGAAAAATTAGTGGAATGAAACAACAAAATATATCACCCATTCTCAATTTCATTGCATTTATTAAATTTTGCTGTAAAGTCTACTTAACATTCTTTGACTGTTTGCATGAGTATCAGACATGCAATTTGTATCCCTTTTAATATATTTAAGACAATAATTTAACACAGTGTGAACCATTTAGAATGAGAATTTTATATTATTCTTTTTCAAGCATTAGATGTTGAAATGGCTGTGTTTGGATAACTTTATTCATTAAGCATTGTAATTTCTGACGGATATTGCGGGCATTTAGTTAATACATAAGCTCCTTCATCGTCCAATTTAAGACACAATTTTTCCAGTTTATCTGTTTTTAGCCAGAACCTTTTCATATTCATTCGACTCCAAAAAGGACAGAATTATAATATTAATGTTGAAAGTAGTTGTTAAGCAGGAAAAAAAGTGAGGAAACTTAAATTATTACCTTTTCTAACTAATTTATGGAAATGTATCTGAAAACTGGAGATTTTTTTATGATATTGATCGCTTTTTAAGAATAAAGTGATATTGATCGCTTTAAGAATAATGTTTCCCTTAAGTCCTACAGGCTGCCTCACTATGGCGAGGGGGTGCCACTGGGCAGAGTGGGTGAAGTATGTCGCAAATTCTAAATGATCTGAATTCTGATCATAGTGACATTAACAGAATTAAACTAAGCAGAATAGATGCGCAATTGAAAAAAGATATATGTGCAGATCACGAGACACAACTGAAATGAACTTTGTGCTGGTCTGGATTGTAGATCATCTAACAGTAAACTGTGGAAGCTGGTGAAGAATATTAGTAAAGAACAGCCCCAATTTGAAAAGTGCAATACTATTTTTTCTAAAGATGGAATCTTGGCTCAAAATGATGAGCAGGCAGCTAACATTCTAGGGGAACATTACCAAGTTATAAGTAATCTGAATTTTTCTGACTGCGATAGGTCTGTAAAGACCATGGTGAGTAATGCTGTCCATGGCTGTCGCAGTAATCCTCAAGAGGGACATGTTATTTTAACAGAGCCTTTTCAGCACAGGAACTTGATATTGGGATTTTGGATTCAAAATTAAATACTTCGCCTGGACCGGATGGTACTCATGGTCAAATGATATGCCATTTTGGTCATCATGGAAGACAGAGGCTTCTTGTCATCATGAACGACTTTTGGAGATTGGGTTGTCTTCCTCGAGTTTGGAAAAAAGCAGTTGTGCTACCTATTTTGAAACCTGGCAGGGACATTGCTTCTGTTGAGAGTTTTAGACCCATTGCCTTGACTTCCATATCATGTAAAACTATAGAAAAATTTATTTGAAAGAGACTTACTTTTTATCTAAATTCTCATAACCACCTACCAATGGAGCAATATGGTTTTAGAGAGGGCAACCGAACGATTGATCAGGTGCTTTATTTTAGCCAATGTATTTGAGAAGTCCATAACAAAAGGCCTACCAATCACACTGTTGTTGCCTTCTTTGACCTTTCTAGAGCATTCGACAAAGTTTGGACTCAGAAGCTCATTACCAAATTGTATGTTAAGTTCAGTATTTGTGGTAGAATACTACCTTGGATTTATGATTTCCTGAGCAATAGACACATTAAGAAGAGATTCAACGATTCAACCTCATATAGTTTTAAAATAAGCCAAGGCGTTCCTCATGGCTCGGTCTTGAGCCTCCTGCTGTTCACACATTTTATTGCGGGAATCGAAAAGGTCATTTCTGAAAACTGTGAAGTGGGACTTTTCGTTGATGACATCGTTCTTTGGAGTTCTGGCTTTGATATAGAAAAGGTGAAGGAACATGTGAATCAAGTTTTGACTAACGTGTGGAGCTTTGCTGTGGGTCACAAATTAAGCTTTAATCCTTCAAAGTCTATTGCAAGTTTCTTTACAACTAATAGAAAATTATATAATTTTCTACCGAAAGTCTTGTTGAACAATCAACCACTTGAGGTTGAGAAGCATCCAAAGTATCTGGGATTCATATTAGTCCCTGAGATCCTGAGTAACTGTCGCTTGAAGCACCTCACCTTAAGAACTAGAAAACACCTTAACATTCTTAAATACATCTCGGTTCGTGATTGGGATACCGATGCTAATATTCTTAGAAACACCAATGTTTCTCTTATTCGTCCCATCATAGAGTACGGCCTCCCCATCTACTATAGTGCCTATTGCTCAAACCTTCAGAGTCTTGAACATGTACAACTAAGCACTTCAAGGTTTATTATTGGTCATCGCAATTCTTGCCCAAATGATATCGTGCTCTATGAGGCCAATCTGCAGCCTTTGAGTCTTAGAGAAATGCATTTTTGGTGAAGTACTACAATTAGCTCTCTTGTTCTGGCATTGAGAATCGTACCTCTGGATTTCCGGGTTACTGGAACAGTAACCAGCGGCTCAAACGTGGTAGTCCTTTTAGACAGATTGTTTCTGATCACTTTACTGCCAGCTCAATTGTACACCGCAGTTTATCCCAGATTATTGACCCTTCTGAGGGTCTTGTGATGGTGTTTATTTTCATCTTGACCTTTAAGTCCAAGTTTAACAAACAACGGAATATTCAGGACTACTTGAAACAGTTGGTTCTGGAGAAAATCAGCAATGTCATCGTGGATGTTGTCCAATTATACACTGACGGCAGTAGACTTGATAATGGCTGTTCTGGCAGTGACATCTATATTAGATTTCGGGATAAAGAAATAAAAATCCAGATAAGAAATCCAGACTTCTGCTCAGTTTTTCAAAGTGGGCTTATTGCAATTCTAGAAGGTCTGGACTCCGTCATGATGCTTCCGCAGTTAAAGGATATATAGATATTTTCTTATAGTAGAAGTGCTTTTCAGCATTTGGCCGATTGTATGGGATAGTGCAGACATCTTCAGTAAACTAAACATCTTTCCTATGATCATCATGTCCACTTTCAGTGGATTCCGTCCCATGTGGATATTGCTGGTAATGAAATTGCGGATAGTTTGGTTAGAGCCGGTGCTAGCGATTTCAGCACAACTGCCGCTTTTCTTACTCGTATGGAGCTTTTTTCTAAATTTAGAGCAACTACCATGGCTACCTGGATTGTCCCACCTGTGCATCCTTGGTATCAGGTGAGGTGTCCTGGTGGCTGCTTGGTTCAAGGCTACAGTAGACGCAATCAAACACTGCACTTGCACGTTTTCTTAGCGGCCATCTGCTTTCCATGTCTTTCGTACGTGGTAACAAAAATTTCGAGACCCGCACTAAGTGTTCATCGGTGCAGGTCTCTCCTGACCACTTTGTATCTTGTTTGGGGCTTACCAAGCATGACCTGATTCGGAATCCCCTTCTGGTGCTTGACTTTTTTAGAGTGAATAGACTCATGGACCTGATCTAGATTTGCTGATCACGATGATTGGAAACAACAACAGAATAAAGTTTCGATACATCTTACTCATATATACATAGACATTCTCAAAGCATACTTCAGTGTTTAATATGAAATCTTGGAAAGAAAACCGGTTTGTTAGAAATAAACTGTTTTTTTAAATTTATGGTACACAAAATGATTTTAATGTAATACTCCTCAAAACTAAAAAATGTAGATGCTGATTGAGCTCTGTGGTCACCTTTGCTATAATTGTACTCCGTTTTTAACATTACAATCCATTTTGATTCTCATCAATCACTTTCACTGAGCTCCTCTTTATCCCCATCATTTTTGTATCATAAATAATAACTTTAATCTCTTAGATTTCACATATTTTTAAAATTAGGAAATTTTTCTTTGGTTTATTTTAAGATTTTTTACGATTTGAAAGTATTGGTGACATTTACATAAATGAAATGCTTTAATCGCTTTTTTTCGCAAAATATCATATATCCGACTCATCTTTTAACAACAAGTATGAATAACACTAAATAAAATATATTCGTGTTAAAGGTAATGAATTCATTGAAATATTGATCAAAATGAATGAATTTTGCTACTTCTGTAAGTTAAATTTTATGAGAACTTAAATAAAGCTATATCAGCTTATATGTAATGACATTTTTATTTTTCATATATTATAACATGTCATTTTTCATCGATATTATGTTCTCTAATACGTGAAAAATGAAAATGTCATTTTGATGACAGGAAATTAGTTTACTCACTTTTGAGTGAATAAACTGACGTCCTCAAAGCATTAATTACAATATTAAAATATTAATTATATTCATTACAAACAATTATTTATTTGCCATTAATACTTCACTTTAATGAATATAGATGCGAAATGAATTTTTACATTAATCTAAGTACTTGATATATTTTAATGGAAAATAGATTAAGGAACAAATTAACTCTGAGAATAAAATTAAAATTAAAAGATGTATGTTTTATGAAACCAAGGATGTTTGGGTAAATGCTAATATTTTTCTGCAATTTTTAGAAAGCATTGTACATAATAGAGTTAATTATGATGTAATAAATTTTGATAAAATGAGATAAAATAACTCTATATTGATTTAATTAAATTATTACGATTTTATTTAAGTTTAAATAATCTTCGATATTTAAAATATACCCAGTAATGTTTGGATAAGTAGAATTGCATGATAAAGTTAGAATGTCTTAAAAAGTAACTGATAAATATCTGTAAAAGATCAAAAACCTTAGATAGTTGAGAAATAATGAAAGTAAAATTTTTTATTATTTCTCTTGTTATAAATTTATCAGTTTTCACAGAAAGAGAATTATGCATTATTTTCATATTTTATAGCCATATTAAAATTTGTTAAAAACATGAATGCAGAAAAAAATTATTTTTGTTTCAATGTTTTGTATAATTAATTACTTATTTTATTAATTGGGCATCAATTTCAGAAATTATTTTCAAGTTAATAGCAATTTTTTTTTAAAATTTTAAATAGACGCAGAAGATACTGCGCTTTAGCAAAACTGTGTTTTTATGGTGGAGAAGCGAGATTATCTGTAATGATATCTTTTCCACTGACAGGCATATCCACTAAATCATTTGAAATGAAACCCTGAAAGGTATGAAACCCTTATACATATAGTTTATATTCATGCTCGAGCAATTGGTGATGATTTATGTTAATGAAGGACAATTATGTTATTGTGTTCATTCGGTAGAGTATTTTCCTTTCGAATAAAAAATTACACAGAAATTTAGATCTTCAGCACCATGAATCCTATTGAATATATTTTGGTCATTCAAAATCATCAACCAACCGTCATTCTGAACTTTTCAAAATCTGGAAAACGATATTCTGCATCAATACCGAATATTCTTATCTCCTCCTTAATAGATTCATCCAGGAATACCTTTTATGCATTCAGCTCTTTTCTCAGAGTCTGAGAAAAATAATAATCTACATTTAAAGGATTAGTATTTATTATTTAATTTAAAATAATACCTCTTTTTTATTTTTTTAAACTTAGAAAATATATTTTTCCCTTTTTATGTACATTTTAAATGAAATTTTCAGATATGCGCAGTTTTTACAAATGGCTTAATAAATCTACCTAACTTCTATCTTTTCACCATTTTTCAGACCCAAGATAAACTACCATGTATCTATTCGAAATCATTGGCTGATAGCAAGACATACCCATCACAAGTTCAATATATTCTAACTGTTCTTAGTATTATATGAGCAAATGGCATAAAATGCTATCAAGCAGAGGTGTCCAGTAACGCGCAAGACCATACAGAAAAAGAATATATAATCATACATATATCCATATATATGTATACGCAAAGGTACAGACAAAGTTCAACTTACATCTTATGACTTTATATATTTTTTTCACTTTTTATATTTCAATTAATATTATTTTATAAATAATTTTGGTACACAAAAATGAAAAACATTAAGCAAAAAATATTTCTAAATGAAAATACTTCATTAAAATAATTGTTGAAATTTGTTGAATTAGAGGTAGTACAATTGAAGTTGATGCTACTCAAACGTATATGAAAAACGAACTATCACAATTTTCATATTTTTGACAAAATATTAAATTTTTTTGAGATATAATAAAGTATTTTTGATAATAATGATCTTTGTATATTTCAATTAGTGAAAAAAAACTTACTAAAATTATCTTAAATTAACATAAGTTACAAATATAATTTTCATAAAAATATAATATAATTTTCTTAAATATATTAAATAAGAGAACTCAAATTAAGTAATGCCTCTAAAATTATCTCACAAAATGTTTTTTCTTCACAACCAAACCATTTGCTATTTAAGAAGTATCCAAATTATTTGCTGTAAATTAATGTAATTATTTATGGAGTTCAAGAGAAATATAAATACAAAATACAATAAATTAAAGGAGTAAAGTCATTATGATATTTAGAAATTTCTGTTGTGGGAACTTCTGTTACATAAATTTCTGTTATATGCATTACTGAGGAATATGGCTAGATACATTTAATTGAATTTCATTCTTCACAAGTTTATTATTTTAGCTAATTTATTACTTTTTTTAGTTCTTATTTACTTCTTAATAAAAGGAAACTTATTATATTATAAAGTTGCTCATGTGTTACTTTATAAATTCGTTTACAAATTTAAGAATATAGTTTTAATCATTATAACTGTATGCTTTTTTAAAAATATAAATTGTCATGGGATGATATTGTTAAAATAACATGTAAAAAATATATGTATATATAAAATGGAATGAAGTACGTTCCATTTTATATCTATCTTTGTATATCTATCTATCTTCCTTCGTTCCATTTTATATCTATCTTTCTTTAATATTTTTAAATGTATTGTTTTCCATTTAGTATTTTCAATGTATTATTCTTCATATGTTATTTTCTTTGTATTTTAAATATATTATTCTCCATCTAATATTTTATTATTAATTTTATAAAATATATTATAAACTATATTTTAGTAATTCTATTTTAGCTGCTTTTGCACTGAATGTATTACAAAACATAAATGTTTTTATATATCCTTGTGCTTTTCAGTTCTATATCTAATCTTGCATCTTATATATATATATATATATATATATATATATATATATATATATATATATATATATATATATATATATATATATATATATATATAAAGCAAATATTTTTAACAAAAGCCATTGGCAACTATAAATTACAGTGCACATAAATTAAGAAAATAATTATATCTAGTTTTCATCCGAAAATATTGAATAAAATATTGTTTGAGATTAAATAAGAGATGATTAATTTCATTTTTACTACTTAAACTGTGTATTTTATGAATCTTTATAATTTATAATTAATTCATTTTTGAAGCTAAAATATTTTTTTTAAATTTACATATTGAAGTATCTTCTTATAGCTGAACATTAAGAAATGTTTTTATTTGGACACAATTTGCGCAATTATTTTTTTAAAAAGTCTATTTTGTAATAAATTCACCTTATATTTTGGAACCAAATAACTGTCTATTGATAAATTATGTTATTTTTAGAAAAAAAGTTCAATAAGTTTGAAAATCAGGACAAAATGTATCAGATTAGATATTCATTTTAATACAAAAAATAATTCAATTAACTAATGAATCATTTAAACTAATTTTTTTTTTTACTGAGATGGAAAAAATATAATATTGTGAGAATTGATAAACATGATATTTTCCGAAAATCTGTAGTAATAATTCATTATTCATGTTATAAGAAAATAATTAAATTAAACAATGCATTTTTATTCACTGGAAATACATAAATAAAATAAAAATCCATGTAATTGTAAAACAATGGAAATAAACACCGAAATCCGAATAAAAATATTATTCTGAGAAAGTGGAAAACAAAGAAATTTAGATTAATTATAAGTAGAAATCAGATTGTTTATGAATCGACTGTAATAAACATATGAACGTAGGGAAGCATATCAATTATAAATAAATCTACGCAAATGGCCTTTCTAGTACATTTTTACTAAATATATTGATTTGAATATTTTTTAAACACTCGTGTAAGAGTTTACGTGAAATTATACTTTCTCTGTATTTTAGACGCTTACAACCCTAGCCAACTATAAAAAATGTAAGAGTGTACTTTTCCTGTGTTAAAAAATTATGTAGTGAAAAGATCTTTTAGTATGAATGTATCTTGAAATGCTTTTATGATTTTATGAAAATGCATGTATTTCAAAAGTTTGGTAATTAATAATTTTCTTAAGCATCGATACTTTATAATTAGAAAAAAATGTCATTAATCTTACAGCGAAATCTTAAAGGAGAAAAAATACTGCAGAAAAATTTTTAAATTAAAAACTAAAAATTCCTTAATTTAACAATAATTTTCCAGAAATATTAAATAATTCTGGTTTTAATGGTGTATTAAAATTATTACGGCACTAAATGTTTTTGTAATTCTTGATAACTTACAGGCAATTTTAAAATAAAAAAATACAGCAGGAAGTTTTCAAATTAAAAATAAAATGTATCTTTCGATGAAACAGAGAGATGTCCCAGAAATATTTAATTCTTCTGGCTTTAATGATGTATTTAAATCATTGAAGCACTAATTGTGTTTGGAATTTTTATATATTTGAGACTATTATTATTAAATGAATAATGAAAAAATACTCTCAATAGAACTCTCAATATATATTAATTCTCACTGGAATTTTAAATTAATAAAATATATTTTATCTTGAATATTCAAATTTCTCTAAATACGCGCATGTACACAATTTTGAAATGATAATTGCGTACATGGTGTACATCAAAAAACAATTCGGAACAAACAGTTAAATTTGAAAAACTAATTATACACTGATTTATTATTATATTACAAGAGAAACATTTCATACTTTTTCTTTATATTTTTTAGTTTGAATACTAACAATACTTAAATGCTACATTTAACTATAAAACATTAAATATATAATTAATTTTGAAAATGCTTTATAACTACATTTACCTGTTTTTGTATTTCGTAAGTCAATACACCTATTTTTATAAAACTCCTGTGGAATTTTCTTATTTTAAAAAAATCAAATCTTATTTTCTTGTTTATTGAATATTCTACACATTTACTACTTTAATTAAAATAATATTTTCAATATCAGCTTTGTGTAATCATGATTTAAGTGTTGAAGAAATCGTTTTTTAATTTTGAGAAGAAAAGTTTTATAGGCTTAACAAACAAGATATGTATAAATATATTCTCCTTAATTCATTAAAAATTACTTCATAGAGGAAACATTTCCCGATACTTGTTTTCTTTGGAATCATTTTGTAAAAATATTGTTTTCTCTTAGACACATGAATATTAGTTACATTGTATAAAATAAATATTATACTGGCTTAATATTTTTGCCATATTTTCTGCATCGAAAACCAAATGTTCCAAGATACCGCGTAATAATAGTACAGTTGGACTGAAATATTAATCAACGTTATCAGGGTAATTTTAGATGTTCAGGAAGTAATGACAGTAATTACGCAAATGCTAGGAAGATGCTACAGAATAGGTATACCGATCAACATACCTATGACATCCTTTAAGGCTATGCATCTCAATTGAGATATTACTCACTGGCTGTTATATTATTGGATGAAATGGCAAAGCTAGATGTAATATATTAATTAACAAACATTTTCCTATATGAAAAAAAATTGCCAATTACAATTTTTAAAAATTTATCTGAGAATTATCTTTATATCTGTTAAAAATCCTGTAATATGCTGAGACGCATGATATTTTTATCAGAAAAACTTATTCCGTTGAATAAATTAAAATTTCATGAACTGCTCTAGATATTTTGAATAGATTTAATATAATGTTATCGATATGATCATATTTTTTACAAAGAAACATGTTTTAAATTATTTGACAAAAATTAGTAAATAAGATACTTACACGATTAATATAGAAAGTAAGTTAATGATTAAGAGTGAAATTATTTTATCTCAATAAAAAATTCATTACTTCATATCGTTGTATGCATAATTATTTGTTAATTCAATGTACACAAAGTTGCTATTACTGGTATTGTATTACCAATTTTAATCTAAAAGTGTTATTTATTTTCTATTTGATAATATAATGTTATTGCTTAGTAAATAATCTTTTAAAACTTTTATATTCTCGTTACAAATGCTCGTCATTCGTTACTTTAATATCCAGTTTATTTGAAAACAGTTTTGATTTCAGTTAAAATATATTTATATAATTTAAACTAACTTTAAATTCATCAGATATTTTTTGAACATAACATCTCATTTTTAGTACATAACCGAATTGAATTGAAAATGTAAATATTTATAATGTATATCTTAAAATTATATTTGATATAAACATTTATTGTTAAGGTACAAAATGATAAGTATCATTACTTATCATTTTGTTAATAATATATATTTAATTTTATATTTTAATCGAATGATTTTTCCATATTATAAAATATTGACAAAGAATATACACGTTAAAATATTTTAATGAAAGTATACATCATTTTTCTTAAAGTTTGAAAATTTAAAATAAGAATAATAAATTTCTATGTATATATGGTTATATATATATATATATGTATATATACTATATATATATATATATATATATATATATATATATATATATATATATATATATATATATATATACACATATTTTACATTCCCATGGTTAAATTTTCTAAAGAATAGATAAACGGTAGTATTTAAAATATAAGATAGTTTGATATTAATGAAAATATCATGCAAATTAAATGTAGTTGTAAAGTGTAATATTTTTTTAATATATTTCATTAATTATCTTAAATTGCATTTTTATTTATCTATAAGCTACAAAATTAGAAGAGGATATTATGTGATGAATTCAAACTTTTGTTAATCTTCCTTTGAATTAAGAAAAATCCATTTAATGAATCTGAAATGTATTCTTTTAGAATTTTAATAAATGACAAAGATTAATCTTTGTCATTTATTTTAGTTTTAAAGAGAAAAAAGATAATATGATTAATAGAATTTTTTCAGTGAGTTTCAATAAAACATTATAATAACAACTCAAAACAGACGTCGTATTTTCAAAAATCAAATAAAATATTTCAATGTGGAAAACTTTTCCACGCCAACAAAATGAAGTTCTAAGGTGACATCCATATCATTTAAGAAAGTACCTAAGGGTTCAAATCTGAATCTTATCTATTTCCTTCGATTTCAATGTAATTACATACTGAGTATTTTCATTACATGTTCCATCAGTAAGTTGTAATGAATATTGGAGTGTACTTTAACTTAAGTATTGATTTAGTTCTGAGCTATCAAGACGAAAACCCTAGAAAATTCAAAATTTATAAGCAAACACCCTCCCCTTGTATATTTTAACCAGTATGCAAGAGTATACTTTAGCGGAAGCAAAGTTAAACATTTGAAGCTGGAGGCAAATTGGACCTGAACATGATTGTACAAATAGAGTATAAGGCATTGGTAGTTGAGACGTATGATAATTTGACTTTACATTTGAAGAGACATTTTTTAAATAATAACCAATAACAAAACTGTTCAATTTTTTTAAGCTTCAACACATTATGTATGATTAAAAAAATTGAAGCAAATGTATTTTGATTGAGTACATTGTATGTAAAATTTAGTTTAATGGATTTGAGAATGATAAATATAAAATGAATGCAAAAAATAATAACTTAACAAAAGTACTATCATTGATTCTAAGTATTTTATTAGTAAACGCGAAATCTAACTTTCAGTGAAAATCTATCACAATTGTAGGTTTACTGTGACTTTTTCTCTAATTTTCTGATTACGGAAAGTAAATTTATTGTATTACGCAATTCAATGCAAAGAAATAACTTAAAATATTCCAGAATTTCAGCATTTATCAAAAAATCATAATTAAAAATTAATTTAAAGAATTAATCGATATAAAAGAGTAAAGTATCTTGATGCATTTATTTTCTTGTGAATATAGCTTATTGTCAATGTTCACAGTTTGAAAGTTAAAATTTACCTTTTACAAAAATGTTTGTAAAAATGTAAAAATAAATGTTAGAAATAATAACTAAGCAAAACTTATATTAATGTGTAATCAGTCTTGCATATTTTGAATAGCAATTATTAAGTTCTCATTCGTCAAATATAAATTTACCAAACATTAACCAGAAATTGCAAATGTATTGAATAGTATGAACATAATAATTTGAATTTTTTAACTTGAAAATTAATTATTATGAAATTGCTTTAAGAATGAGTCCTTTAGACAGAATGCACTTTTGAATTTCAGAGTTAGAAGAGTGAACTCTCTATAATAACCTTTATTATATTAACCATACTGTTGAGCAAAAATGAAGTTTTGTTGTTGTACTGAGACAGTGCATGTAACCACCATAATATCACGGATAATTAATTGTTTTGAAAGCCGAATGATAGAGTGCAAATGGATAAGCAATCATAAACCAAATGTTTTCAACTTATAATCGATGCAAACATACTCATGAATTTGCTGTTCAAGTACGTTCGCCCAAAATAGAGATAAAAAAAAGAAAGGAATTACGATAAATTACATAATCTTATTGAATTTTAGCATTGAGATTTTTCTAGATTGTGTAAAAAACGTCATAAAAGTAATATTTTTTACTTAAAAATCTGAACTATTATCGAGAGTTTATTTAGAATTTTACCCAAAGAAATCTCACTGTATTCATTAAGATAATGGGTCGGTACAGCATTTACTCTGCAGAAAACTAACAATATCGCGTAAAACTGGACTCCGAAACAAAATTGCATCGTAGGATGAATCTAGATAATTAACATTTGTTTGCTTTTTTAACCATTCATCCTTGATCCTTGTCACATTGATAAACATGCACATAATACTAGATAGATGGAAGGAGACAATACTGATCATATGTATGTGCAAAAGCACTCTCGACGAGAAACCATAATATTGCATTCAAAAGTAAAAATTGCGATTGGTTAGCCCATATTACTTTCCTCCATATTCAGATTAATCGGGTTTAGTGAATGTGACGCCAACAAAGCCGTTTGGCATTAACATTTCTGATAGTGCTGTTCTACTATAAAAGTTCTGTTTACGATATTGTCTCTTTAGTGTAATCATTGACACAAGAGAATCAAGAGGCTGATTCAGCCCTATGCCCTCTTTTTTGATTTTTATTCGCCTGTTAGACATAATAATTCCAATATTCTTGATTTTACTGATCTTTTTTCCACCCACATGTGTGTGTGTCTTTTCGCTTTGTCTCACCATGACTTTAGACACCGTACATAATTGTTTCAATTAAATGGGTGCATATAATGTGCCTCTAAGAAAACATTAGATGTCAGATATTTTAGGCTTTTGAAAAAAAGCCCAAAACTTACAAATAAAACTGGTAATTATTTAATGTAAATACATACATTTTATTTACAAAACTACTGGCAACAACTCTTATTTTACGAAACGCATTCATAAATGTCATTTTTATTCAGTTTTATATATATATATATATATATATATACATATACATATATATATATATATATATATATATATATATATATATATACATATATATATATATATATATATATATATATATATATATATATATATATATATATATATATATATATATATATTATATATTATCTATCAAATTATAATGCAGAAATAATTAAACTAGTATCTCATTGAAATCATTGAAGTTTAAAATATGATATCCCTACTATTAATGCTCTGCACATTTATAAGTTTGTACACGGAAAATGTTTTTCAGAGTTTGTGTTTGCTTAAAACATTAAATTTCCTTATAAATATTTATTTAATTTTTAGACAAACATTAGAAAATCATGCTAAAACTATTTCTTCGTTAAATATTCATGTAAATATCTTTGTTTGTCAGGGAAGCGAGAAATTTATTTGCTTAAATTGAAATTTATGGCAAAATTATAAGCATTGAAATTTATGCCTTATTATGCTCGCTTAAATTCATAATTTTAGTCAAAATTTATTTAAAAATAAAGTAGGGTATAACTGTGAGATATTTCTTTCAATAATTGATTTAAAACATTTCCAAATTTATAATAGAGCAGAATACCACAGTATTTGAAAAAATATTTTAAGTTTAAGATGAAATATAACTTTTTATTGAAATATATATTTTTAAACTAATATTTTTCTCCAATTTTTACTCTATGCCTATTACACATAAACGTTTGAACAAGAATTATGTTACTTAACCTGATGATTTTTTATCTTTTTGGGAGTATATAATGGAATATTTGTGACTGATACATATCGGCACTATCGAAGAATGCGTGCAAATTACTTTTGCCGAAAACTATGATGATATTAAAAATAGCATTTTCTTGACTCATTAAGTGTTTGATATAACTAAAATATAATTATTTGTGTAATATGAACAAGCAAAATATGCCCTAACTGAAGAGTTTTTGATTGTGCAAAAATATTTGGATTACGAACATTCATTTATTTAAGTTTATATGACATTTGTCCTCAATTCAGTTATGAATAAAATTTGGTTTTTCTGAAAAAAAATATTTGATTTATTTCACGGAATTGCTTGCACATTTGATTAAATCTTCAAAAAATAAATATTTAAAATAGGGTAATACTTTTTTGAATTGATTAAACATTTTGGAAAATATAAATTATAACTAACTCATAAATTTAGAATAGTACTTAAAAATATATTTTTATAAGAAAAATAATTGCAGATGAACATAAAAATGTCTCTTGCCACATACTACATTCAAATTTTTTTAGTTGCATTAAAACATTTTGTTCCTCACTAAAGATAAAAAGCAATTACTTTTTCTATTTCACAAGTTAGGGTAATTTATTTCACTGAAATATACATCAAATATCATTTTGACTAAAACGTATAAAGTATCATTTAATTTTAAGTAGTATTTTCCATGACAATATGTATGATTAATAATCTCCAGATCTTTAAATTAAACTAAAACAAATTACATTATCTATATCTTTGACATTTCTAATGCTAAAATAGACAAAAATGTTGCTAATAAATTTGAAAATTTATTAAATTTCTTAAGAAATGAAATTATTTGCCCCTCTAAAAGTCTCTAGCATTCTAGAATATGTTTCAATCAATAAAAGCTTTGAAAATGTGTTTTTATAAACTGTGCTAATTTTATTAGAATACAAAAATTATAATATAACGCATTAATTATCTTTATTTATTTAGAGAAACAAATTCCCAAAAGGATAATTTTCATTTCGTATAAAAATATTTTATTATATTTAATATCACATCGCATTTTTTTCCAAAACTAATTCGATTTTTTAGATAAGAAAGAGCACACACAATGAAAATTTTATTTACGTCGATAAAATATATATGCTTAATTAATTTTGTCTGATATTGATAACAGTTTTAATTTATTTTCATTCACAGAAAATAAAAAGAAATATATTTTATGAAATATTTTCAAAGAATAATCATATTGTCGGGATTTTAATCTCACTAAATTAGATTTTTTTCCTGATTATCTGAAGTACTTTCGAAATTAAATTTCAGCATGGAGTTGTCTCAAGTTATTTTATAGAGGTTAAAATTTTAATATAAAAAGAAATAAAGCTGATAAATTTATTATCTACTTCAATATGCTGAAAAAGGGATAGAACATTAAAAATGACAAATATTTTTTTTCGAAATTTTGCAAAAATTTAACTGTAGGATTTCACTGGGTAAAACATATAACTAATATCTGCTTCCGAAACACAATTTGAAAACTATTGCAAAAGGTAAAAAATTTCTCTTACTATTTGCATTTATGTTTATTTTACAATGGTTTACGAATGTAATTTGAAGTTTAATTAGAATAATGATCGATTCAATGAGAACAATTAAATAATATCATAAATAAAAGTATATCTTTCACATAAAGTAGAGATAACAATATGGACCTGAATATCAAACCTGAAAAAGGAAATAATCCTATAGAAAAAGAAGACTTAATTTTTTACATTAACTAATTTTACTATCAATTGGACAACAACTCATTAATGACGACTTCCGAAAGTTCCGATAAATATTTTTTAAGAACATCCTTAAGACAGAAACTAATGTTTCGTACAGTAAAACTAAACTGTGCACAGGACTTGAGCATTAAATTTTCTGGTATCCCACATTTCAGAATACTATTAATTTAACTGCATTTGAATTGTTGACTGAATATGTGACTTTAATCCTATTATTTTGTTCTTCTAAGAATGTGGTAAATAAAAATTATACATATGGATGTTTTAGTAACAGCAAGGGAATTAAAACAAAATATCCATGAAAGTCTCTTTGATTTAAAACAAATCTTTTGCTACTTAATTGTTTTATTTGTTCTTCTTCGTAGTTACTCATGATTTTTAAGTTAAATTTTGTAACACGTACTCAATTTGCCAGTTAATTTTAATAGCCAAAATGTTTTTAAGAACATTTACTTGACAGCAAGTAATTTAGGGTTTGATAGATGAAAGTAGATGTAGTAAAAATATTTTAAGTATATTTTCATGTCTTTAATTGAATCTTTATTTTAGGAAATGGATAGTTTAATGTATAAATTTCATTTTTTACTTGTTTATAAATATTAAGAAATCTAAGTGAAAAAAAAACATTCGCAAGTTCGTTATCCATTAAAAAGACTCTCTGCCGACAAAATATTTAACGTTGGGTTTTTTAATTTTATTTATTCTCTCAAATAATGATTTATCCTTTCATTGTGTTTTCAATAAAATTTTGTATTATATTTAGAGATTCATGCAAAGACAAATGTAAGATAGGAGTTTTTTTCATCGTCATCCTATACGTGCATCAATTTTAAGTGTGAAAATTGTGCAGAAAAGTTCTTAAAAATCATCAATGCCAAAGATTATCAAACAAATTTTGGGGCAGATGTTTAGGAATGAAGATTGGCAGGAATAGACTGAATAGCATACAGTAATGCTACAGTTAATTTGTCAATTAATTTTATTTTTAGCTTTTAAAAGTTCTTCAGCTTACATTATATATTACTTTCTATGATCTGTCAATTAGGAAATAACTATTTTTTATTCAAATTCTAAAGGAAATGCTAAGATAATATATTGAGATTTGCAATTAAAAATACTGTTAACATTATAATTAATTTCATATAGGATTAAAAGCTATAAATTAATTTACAATTTTAATAACAATTTATTTTTCATACTTCAATAAAAGTACTTCAATATGGTGAATATGTTTAATTATATAGATTTTATATTAAAGTACTTTATTACTCTTAAAATGATCAATATTTTTAATATTTGTATAGTAAAAACACACTAACACATCAGAGAACTAAAAAACATAATATTAAATAAGGCTTTATTATATATTGTCAAGCACGTCTGAACAAATAATTTTAGTCAGCAATTATTGCTATATTTACATTTAGAAAATACTTTTATTCTTAAAACAGCTATTATAATATAGTATATGAAAATTACTCTTTCTATTCTAATTTTATTATATTTTTATACTAAGTTTACTTATCTCTTCTAATATATTGGAACTAAGATAGTGGAACTTTGTTGTAATATTTTATATATATTTTTATTGAAGAAAATTGAAAATTAAATTTTACCTTTAAAAATTAGTGAAAAAAATTATAAGACACATGTAGATTTTTAATTGAAAAGTATTTAAAAATAACAAATTATATTAATGCTGCAAGAAAAACAATTAATTTTACATTTTATCACGTCCTTTTTCTCACCAAATAGGTTGCATTTAAATAAAATAATAATATATTTTAAATAATTTAAATAAAAATAATTTTCTTATGTAAACAGAAAGTTGTATCACTGTGAACAGAAAGTCAGAATCACATTCATATTTTTATTCATTTGATTTAAATATATGTTTAAAGTACCTTAAAAGAACTTTCATAAATCAATTTAAAATTATATATATTTTAATATGGTGAGGCAGAACAATTATGTTAGTTGCAATATCTTTACTTAAAGTTATCATTAAATGACGAACTTATTAATTTCTAGAAGATATTTTATTTTGAAAAATTGTTTCATTTCTTAATTCATCTGTTATAACATAAGCGCATACAAATGTAGAGTGGAATAATCTTTTAAATAAAATCTAGACTTTATGTGCTTTATCACATTTAAATTCGGAAAGCAAAAACTTTTTAATTTAAATATTTTCTTCTTCTGGATGTAGGGAAATTTCATATTAGAAAAATAATGTTGAAAGAATTTTAATATTTTGTTTCTGATGTAAAATTTGATATTTTTATAATGCGTATTTTTACTAACCATAGTATGTATTGCTTGAACCTTATTTATCGTCTTTTTATAACCTACCTATTTCAAATTGATTTGCATTGATATTGAACAATAAAAAGACAAATATATGACGATAGAAAAGTTATGACTTCATATCATTAACTATATCTAATTAAAACTAAACTAAAAATATAAAGCTGAATTCAATCGATAAACAAATCAAGAATCGGAATAAATGTTTCGTTAAAATTCTAAAATAATGTATCACTTTAAAACTAATTGCATTAAAGTAAATAAATAATAAATTAGACAAAGATTGTTTGTAAGATTATCATATTTCCAAGATTTGTTTTTTAATTTTAATAAGGGATGAATCTTTAGAATTAACAAGCTCAGAGAATTCAAGCTTCATCCCTCCTAAGAGATTAATAACTATCACATTTTACAAACTTATTTAAAACAATAAGAACAGATATTAAACAGTTAAATCAACAATAAGAATCAGTATTCGCGTAAAACAATAAAATAACACACCTCTATTTTAGGTAAAAATTAATTAAAAAACAGATAATTATATCTTATGCATATCATGTTAGTGATAAAAAAGGCACACATATTCAATGCATGTTAGATTCATAAAAATAAAATAAAATTCAGATATTTATTTTAGCTTTCATTCAATTGCTATACTTACATAGAAGATCTAACTAGGTAAGACCTTATAGGTTAAAGTTTATTTCGGATAATTACAAGCATACCAAGCTTGGAATTGAATCCATTATGTGTTTTTAAACAAAAGTATAATTACTAATTATTTAGCTATGAGTTCAAATAGATTAAGTTTGAAAAACAATATTCATATTATGTGTAGGAACCACTGTTTTCCGAATGTGATGTATGTTGATAGATTTTTTTTCTTTTTTGATCGGAAATATCAAAATATTTTTTGAATGAGATATGAAACGTTAGCATGTAAGGAGAATATCACATAATTTTTTTCTAAGTAAGTTTTTGATTTCATTCGGATTGAGAGAAGATTCCAAGATTAATTGGGAGTTCTTGAATAACAATATGCATTGCAGGAAAATGTATTCAATAAATTTTTCGTTTGATACAATCGCAATATATTGATTAAAATATAAAAAAATGAACTTAATAGATGTGTGTATAGTGTGTATTTCCCAAAGTGAATACATAATTACGTAAATGTGAATCTCCTTAATTTGTATTTTTAAAACGCATATATTATCTTCTAACCATTTAGAGGATTTTAGATGAAGGTCAAATAATATTATTTGTAAATCAAATGAATGTTATCTATTGATCAAGTAAATACTATATACTGGGTATCATTAATCATGTAATTACGCATATATTTTAAAACAAGCTTCTATTTGCCAATTAAACATGCAAATGATATTCACATACTATGATTATCAGAAAATTGAAAATGATAATGTATTTGTCATAAAATGTGTACATAGAACCATGATGTTGATAAGAAAAAATGTATAGTTACTACAAAATCATAAATTTCTTTGTAAGTGTTTAATTCAGAATAAATTCTATATTTATGACTTGATTTATTAAAATTAGTTGTTTCATGAAAGAATGGATTACTATTATTTATAAATTAATTACTTTGTGATAATTTTTGAATAGACAGTTAAATGTTTGAATATCAGAAAATTTTGATAAGTTCTGTGAAATTGATTGGATAATATATTTAGTGATATTTTATCTATTGAGAATGATATGCTAATCTATAAAAAAAGATTTCATACAGAAATATGAAAAAAAAATCCTTAATATCTATCAATAAAATTCAAAAATTTCTGAAAACATGTAGTTTAAAAGTACCAAAGATGTTAAAAAATAGTCTAAATTAAAGGAATGTGATTATTTGAAATATTTAAAAAAATCAAATAATAGGAAAATAATATTGCCAATTTCGAAGTCTTAAAATTGTACGACAAAAAATTAGGAAAGCGAATAAATTGAAATCACTTTCTAGAAGTGTTAAAATTCACATGTAATTAATGTGTATACAGAAATGTCTATTAATTTTAGTCAAACATTAAATTCTTAATAAAATACATAAATAATTTTAATATTTCAACAATTTTGGAAATACCAAATACTTTTGCATTATTTAAAATAATTACATTACATGAATAGCTAATCCTTATGTTCCAGTTTAAAGAGAAGAAAAAATTTTTACAACTGAATGTCTTTTTAGTTTTAACATATGGGAAATTATTTTATGAATTGGGATCTGTATTTTTTAAAATGTAAATGTTATATATGATTAGCTAATTTTCACAATAAAGTATACAAATTGTAAGAAAAAGCATCTCCTTAAATGCTTATTTAAAATTATGGTTTAATTGAATTTTATACTTAATTTACTTTAAAACGCTAACACACATATCACAATATTAAACAATGACTTTACCTTGGAGCTATAAAAAGTGTCAATTTTCCTTTAACTGTTGCAAGTACTAAATTATATATATTTATATGTTAAATGCTTATATGAAAGACAATTTACGAATATTTTCGAACCATATTCTTTTCATACATATGCTCTATATTTAAATAAGCAAATTTCCTTTCAGAAATTAATGTTGAAACCATGAATCATTTTTCAGATATATATAAATTACCTAGAAAGATATTTGAGCTAAAATTTTTAAAAGCAACTTTTACACAATTATGAAATTATAAATATTTAATATTTCATCATAATTACTGCATAATGAATTACAATATACTAAATTTCTCTGTATGTGTTTTATGTAAGTTAAGAATTGAAATACATTAAAAAAATAGAAAACATGTTAAAGCATATGTAAGAAAACATTTAAAATTAATCTAAATGAGAAAAAAATAATTGTTTTATATGTAAATTTCCTCTTTATAGTCTGATATGAACTGTAAATTATTTAATGATGACTGAAAAATATGTAAAACTTTGGAACTAATTTGAGAACATATTTGAACATCAACCAAGCTATTTTTCGTCATTATTAAATCTAAGCTCATTGCAGAGGGTATTTATTTAGTATTTTACTTTTCCCCTGTAATGTTAAGAAAGTGCTTAATAAAATACACATTTTGACTTGCAGCAGTTATGTAATTATTGTTTAATTAAAAAAATATTAGTTGTTAATAAATTATTTAGTATAATATATTTTAGTTTCGTAGACCTCTGAAGTAGAGAAAAACTGTAATATACAGAATTTTGTCACCCTGTTTTAATGTTAGAGACACAATTTTCAAGTTAGAAGATTCTTATGTTTAAACCTAGCAACTAATAACTTACGATAACAAGAAGAAAAATGCAAAATGATTATTTTTTAAATTTGCTGTATGCACATTAGTCAGATTGTAAGTTCTTCGCGTTTTTTTTTCTGATTTACTTTGGTAATACTTGAATATAATTAATTTATAGCTTCTTTTGTGTACAATTAAGCAAATTGTGTGTGTCTATTAAGTAAGTTTGTGTACAGTTCATTCTAAAAGAATTACTCTACGGAGGCATGAATTTTCAACTGAGGAGGAGTGAAAGAATTATTCAACTTACAACATCATTATTTAATAGAATATTGACCAAAATCATGTTAATTACTTTTGTATTCATTATAAGCATTTTCATTTTGTTAGCATAAATTTTTCTTAATATTTTATTAGATATGATCAACGTCATTAAATAGAAGAGATGTGCACAAATGATTTCCGCAAACCATGGTTCGAATATATTCAATTAAATGTGTGATCATTGTCCAAAGAGTTGCATTTGGAAATCATGTTTCATTAATAAGATAATAGATGAAATTTATATAATAATAGGCAATTTTAAAATGCAGTTAAAATACATATTATAAATAATTGCATTACCTAATATTTAGTAATTTCATTATTACTTGTAATACACATAAGAGTTATAAAATAGTACTTATATTTTTTATCAGTTTAAATCATTAAAAATTGTAATTGTATTTAGTTAATTTAATTTGATATAAAAAGTATGACCAGAATTAACCTTTTTTACATTATGTATTTTGTGTACCTTATAGCGGAATTCTTAAAAATATCAAACTCGCGGAAAAATTGTGTCATTGACGAGTTAAACAAGAGTCATGTATTTCAAAAATAAAGGTTCTAATTTATTATAATTATAATATATATATATATATATATATATATATATATATATATATATATATATATATATATATATATATATATATATATATATATATATATATATATATATATATATATATATATATATATATATATATATATTATAATATATACTAATTTATTATAATTATAATATATATATATATATATATATATATATATATATATATATATATATATATATATATATTAATACGTAAGCAAATTTTCTTTCCATCTCTTTTATCTTAACATATTCATCAATATTATATATATAAAGATATTATATATATGCGAATGATTGTTGTTTCCTAATGATCAAGCAAAGTTAGGAGTGGATAAATAAAATAATTTCTAAAGAATTTGAAAAATACCGAAGAAAGTATTTCTGAGAAAAATGACATATTTTAAATCAGAATAAGGTGATTTTCTTTCATCTCCAGTATAATGATATTTTATTTAAAGCGAAGAATATAGTATGATACTACTAAATCATTTTTCTGTATCTTGACATTTGGTATCCTATCATAAAGCCACTTTCCAATATTTTTCTTATTGTAGAGCTTTCACATTTGTCAAGTATTTCCGGCGTCTGCAACTTTTTCAGGAATTCGACAACTTAGTATAAAAAAAGGCGACATGATTTTTGACACCGTCAAGTCAAATGTGTTGAACGAATTTTAAAAGAATTACTGTATTGATCTTTTTGGCAAGACTACTGTGATCTTACATATTTCTTTAACTCTCGCAAATTATAACTGAAGAAATGTTTGGTGTGTTCCGATAAAAGCAAATCAGCTACTTCTTATATAAAATAAAAACAAATAAGGAAATTTAATTAATTTTATTTCTTGTAATAATAAAGAAGACACTTTACAGGAACAAATTTTTGAACAAGCAAGAATCGCATTTTTGACTGTAGACAATTTTTTTTATATCCAAGTTAAAATTAACACACACAATTGCTAATATAAATTTCTCTTATATTTTCTGCTTATTTACAGATGGAGCAATGTAGATTGTAATGGAATTACACTTGGTAGAAATTAGAGAGTGCAATATGTTGTAATGTTTTAATATTATCATTGACGAATTCTTGGTGCAATATTATTTTTGGTTAATTTATAAATTTTATGAAAGGAATGATAAATGACAAATATTTCTAATTTTATTAAGTAGAAATTACAAAAATAAAAATGTAACTAATAGAAAACAAGAATAACAAGATTAACATTTTATAAATCAAAATTTAAATTATTTTTAATAATTAAGGTTAAATATTAATAACATTTTAATTTGCAATTTTCAAATCTATGTGAAATATTCTACATAACATTTGCACTTAATAACGGTGAAAGTGGGCACTTAAATGATGGAATGCACTACCTCAATATCATGAAGTAAAACACAATAAACTCAGATTTTTACGCATCATTCGATCATTTGAAAAGTCCTGAAACTGAGTGGAATATCCACAAGATGTTATCCCCACATTTCTCCTTTTATACCGGTGTAGTGAACAACCAGCTTTACACCTCCATGATTTTGGAACCCATGACCTTTTCATAAATTCAGCTCTTGTTGTTACTATATGCCATCAAGACAATGCATAACACAATGAGACCATCTACCTTCCAAATTTTCCTTAACCATCAGATGAAATTTCGGTCTCAGTCTTCATACTCACCCAATTTATCTGCAATTGAAATTTTATCACAAATGCTTAAAAGACAATTGTTTTGGCTGACAATTAAATCTTCTTCACCTTATCAAATTTGACAACATCATTTGGAAGCTACATTTACAGCTATACACCGAGGAGGCATTCAACGACTATTTGAATCGATGTCAGGCGCTTTATGTCGATCATCACCAACAGAGATGGTTATATTAACTACTTATTTTGTTATCACTCAAACTTCACACGGTTGTTTTCGCAAACATTTGACATTTGAATAACTTGTTATCCACCGTTTAATATATATATATATATATATATATATATATAGATAGATACTTTACAGATACCACTTATCTGAACTCAGAGATTTGCAAATAAAATAATACACTGAGTGACGTCCTATACCGCTGTTTAATATCCAGTGCTTGGTTCCTAGGACTATATTGAATACAGCCAGTTAACAAATGTTCTCCTCCCATCATCTAGATGCAGTATAAGCAATCGGAACTGGATAGAAAATAGAATGTGCTAATATAACAGTTAGTTTTGTCATCGGCTGCACCAAATTTACTTTATGTCTCTATAGAAAATTTGCGCATAACGTGAGGAATTAAAAAAAAGAATTACGTGCTTATGTCTTGCATTGCACAATATGTCTTCGCATTATACCAGTACATGTCGTAAGTGATACAAACAAGCTCTTTTTCTGACGGTTTCTTCAGGATTGGTTATATGATTTTGTGAGACTCATCTCAAAATATGTGTGTACCTTTTATACATTTCTGATGAGAGAGTAATGAAACTATTCTTGTCACTCCATATACAGCAATTTTATTATTACATATTTCAATTACATATTTCAAATGTTAACAATTCCTGGTAATCATTTCGTCTATTTAGCTGCAGCACATTCTGATATTCTGAGAAAATTTGAAACTTACAAATGGTTTCGGAATATGAAATTCACTGGTGTCTTTCTCTTATGGGATGCTTCAGGTATCATTTGTCACTTTTGCGTCTTTTAAATGAACTAAAAAGTTAGCATTTTCATATTCCATCTTCTTTTGGTTTCATAGTGGTTTTGATGGACGTAAGATCATTCCTTTTAACAATGAGGTCTCCATGGTATTATATTAAATTATATTTTATGCAAAAATAATCCAATTTTAGATAAATTAAAATATATAAAATTTTTCTAAATGTTAAGTCAAAAGAAAACAAGTTCTTTTTAAAATAATCATGTATTTGTAGTGAGCTTATCGGTTATATATTTTTAATTAATTAAAATATCATAACTTGTGATGTTCAATAAGATAGTTTTGCCACAATCAGTGTTGTCTTACAACATGAGTTTGTTAAAATGTTTCTTCTATTCATTGGTATCTTGTCTTTGGCTAAAAATTATCAGAATCTAGGATGTGTATTTCTGTCACTATGAATAAATTCTAAAAGATTACTATTATTTAACTCCAATACATGCCCTCGGGGAAGGAATGAACATTCAAACATGTATATAATCTTTAGCAGTGGTTTGTACCAATTTATGCATTTCCCCTATTAGGAAAGTCATTTTATTCACTTTTATTTAAGCTTTATATATATATATATATATATATATATATATATATATATATATATATATATATATATATATATATATATATATATATATATATATATATATATATATATATATATATATATAAACATAAAACAACAATAATTCAATAAAAAAATTGAAAGACACATGCCAAAATAAATTTAACTTTCATGGTATACAATATAACGCATCATCAAAAACATATTTAAAATGCAAAGAAAATATTTTATTCATTGATAAATATGCATTTTATGGCCATAAAAATTAGTGTTGATGGATATTTGCAAATAATGGAAACATCCAATCAATTAACGATATGACAAGGAAAGAATAAATAAGGCCCCATGTTCATTAGATCGATTTGTCTGTCACTGTGGCAGATTTTCAAGAATTTAGAAGATTTCAATATAATGTCGTAGATGCAGGAAGAAGGGGCAGAACTCTAACCAATATTAAAACTGCGATGAAACTTAGATTTCCATGTATGATTAATTATAATGAATACAACTTGATTATTAACTGTTTGTTAAAACGTCATATCAGAGAGTAGAAAAGCCATAAGAAAGATTTAAGAACTCTATCACTGGTAACTAATGTTACTTTTAACCAAGATAGATGCCTCTATTGTCTCAAAATATATTGTATTTCAACGTTAGATGCTCAAAATGATCTAAGTCATGATCTGTTCAGCCTACAATTTTTCTTAAGTGATTACAATTTATAAGTGAATTGTAATCACTAATAAGAATTCAATAATTACGTGAATGTTTTCTGACATTATGGCATTCAGTTTCGTTAATCATGTTGTAGTGGTATTCAGAAATTTCTGAAAAACTCCGAGAAAAACCCAAATTTATTTTTTAATGATTGAATGTCAGAGACAAAGATTAAAAACAAATATAATAAAACTTAATAATTTATTTTAGCATATTAATAACAAGAGAAGTTTACAATTAAATCATTCTAAATTAAATAATTGATGAAATTCTACATTTAAATTTCTTTTGTGACATTTACACAATAATATACCATAACTAAATTTCCCCAAGGTGGATTAAGAATGAGATCAGACTCACCCCTTATAGAAGTAGCATTGTGGTGTCTCCTATCGTCAATGACATCGCCGCTCTCTGGTGTAGATGATTGTCTTTTCTCATCTACTTCCCGTCCTCTACTCGGCATTTTCGCTTTCCATTTCCGTCCGCTGATATTTTAGCATGTCACTGGGCTTACTGCTCAACATTATTATGCAAATTTTATAATTAATTAATAAAATATAAGTGAGTTCTCTATAATTAGGTAAATTAATTAATTATAATAAAACTGTAGTTATTTTATAATTAATTTGCTGCAATTTATATAACTTTACATTTTTCTTCTTTGATATAACTTACATTCATTCACTGTGAGAAAAAGTTAAGATTGAATGGAAGCAATTGACTTTAAAAAAAACCTATTTATTTCTCTTTTTTTAAGATTGAAATTTCGTTTTATATACACAGGCAACATTTCACATAACGAAAAAATCGCTTATAAATAAAATATAACCTTTAATAATTAAACTTTATTCATGAGTGATGTATAACATAAATATCTTATGATTAACCTCAAGTACTTCTATAGTTATTATAGTTTCAAATAGAGAAAAAAAAAACTGTTTTACTGGTAATTCTCATACACTAAGAAAGCCCTTTTTTCAAATTGTATATAAAAGAGTCCCAGTGCATAACTTGTCTCATTACTGGTAATATTTGGGATATTATTAACCTAATCTATAGATGGAATATTAAACTTTAAATATATAAAATTCCAAAATAACCTGATGTATTATTGGGTTAATTGCAATTTTAATTAATGTCATCAGCTGTTGAACACTTTGGAAACTTCTTGCTTAATATATGAAATATTTTCAATGTAACTAATAGCAATATATTTCATTTCAATTATCTAAATTGCTTCAAAATTTTAACGTACAAAAAATTTAATTTCCGACTCAAGAATTATTTTTATCTCCTCCTTGATCAAATATATTTTATTTAAAAATATCCTGATAAAAAACACAGTTTGTTTCAAATAAACTAGTTTGAATACAGTATACTAAGTACTTTTTGACATCTATTTATTGAAAATTATAGAAAAACATTCCAAGAAATACCTCTAACATTTCTTGTATTTATATCAATAAAAAATTGGTAAAGTCTGACATATTTTTATTCTAAGTTTCTAAAAGTATAATTTTGAGAAATTTGTATGACCGAAAGCTTAAAAATATTTTGTAAAGAATTCAAAAACGTGATGTGAAATGTAAAATATATTGTATGGGATGCTTTTGAAGTCTTCTTCTTAAGCTCAATAACTTACTTTAAATTTCGAATAAATGAAAATGTATTCTGTGGTTCCAATTCTCAGTTGGTAAATTTTAAAAGCACCAGTATAAATTTGAAGTATAAGATTATTTGATCATCATAATAGATTTCAAACTATCACTATTTTTTAATTACTTTTATAGCATTTATGGCAAAGGTTTAAATATTTAATTTAACACGCATATTCTATTTATATGTTTTTTATTTCCTAGCCGAGGCGGTGTCTATTTAACTATGAATTACAATTTTTGAAAATTTAAATTGATTTAATGTAAACAACTTAACGTGTTATTAAATATTATTTAATTTTACATTTATAAAATGACAAATATTTTATATTTAATAAAATAAATTTTCAATAATATTAATTATTTAATATTAAATATTATTTTTATAAGCAACTTATACTTTGCATATTACATATCAAATTTCCCAATATTTGCAATATATTTTCAATAATATGCGGGCAACATTAATCGCCATAATCTTATAATAAAAAAGAAACATTTTAAGCATAATCTTTCATTAAAGCATACTCTCATTTTTCTTTTTATTAAAATTAAATATTTAACGAAGTTTATATTCATAAATTCTTTACTGTTAATATAATACTTACATTTTTTCCATGAAATTAATACTGATTAATAACTGAAGGTTTAAAGCCTTAAGTTAAATTTTATTGTTTTTCCATGCATTAAACTTTTAACAATTTAATTTATGTTAACTTAATTAGTCGATTTTGCTACCCTAAATAAATTTCATTTTTTAACATAAATTTAAACGTTGGGACGAAATAATATAAGTGTCAAAGATCAATTTCAATCCATCTTAGAACTACACCATTACCTAAAATAAGTTTCTATCCAAGAAAATTGCTTAGAGTGATCCTAAACACAGAAATAAAACAGATTTCAGAAAATTACTTCTTTCTCAAATGTTTTTCTCAGATTCAATAATTTTTTTGTTGTTGGGATTGAAACAAATCAATTGGATTATTACATTTTCGAAAGTGTTTTCGTGGGAAAATTAAATAAAATTTCTTAAATAAAAAAAGAGAAAAGGTTTAAATATTGAATTCTTACTTATAAAATGAATAAAATCTTATGATATTTTCTTGCGCAAATTTTAAAATTTATTAGGAATTTCTAGTAGGATATTCAAAAATATCAGCTACATTGAAAAATATTATCTTAATATTTGAAAATAAGACATGAAATTTTGTTACTGAATAAGAGAAGTTATTAAAATTAGTTAGAATTTAATAGAAATAAATATTTAGCAGTTTATAAAAAATAAATTTTGCTTGCATTGATATAAAATATATTATATTGTCATATATATATATATATATATATATATATATATATATATATATATATATATATATATATATATATATATATATATATATATATATATATATATATATATATATATATATATATATATATATATATATATATATATATAGCTAATTATTTAGGAGTAAGGATAGAGGCGATTAAGCAAGCCAGTATAAAATGATTTATAACATTTTAAAATTGTTGTACAGAAATATATGTCCCCTTTATTTAATTTTACTTTTCAACAATAACATCAGTTTGAAATATAACAAAATAAAAATTGCATCTCTTAATCATACACATTAATGTTATTCTTGTGCATACACATAATAAAGTGCATTAACATTAATGTCAAAACATGCACTTACAAGTGCATGTCTTGACATTAATGTATATTTTGAATTAACGTCACTTCATTTTACCAACATTTTAAGTATAAATTATAAAGATGATATTTATTGAGCTAATGATACTTATAAAACATGCATATAGTACAGTTTATGAGGTAAGATTATTATAAATATTCCCTAAAATAATAACATAAATGTGGTTGCATTTAACATATTTCCCATTACATGGGCAAGGGTAGCATTTTATAAAAATATTTCTAGTTGAAAAAGTGTTTTTCGTTAGAATTCTATAAAAATTTTAATTTTAATGATATTTCATGAATAAAATATTTATATGTCTTTTGTCTATACCACTTAAATAAATGCATTGTTTGCAAAATAATGCATGATTGAAAAATAATATAGATTTAAAGACCAGCTGATATTTAAGTAATTATATTTAATATTGCTAAATATCATTTCATAATAAATTAAATTTTTTTCTTACTTAAACGTGTATAATTGACTGTTTAGTTAAGATAAGAATAAATAAATAATTCCACTGCTTATAGATTACACAAAAGTTTGGAAGATATAAAATGTTTCAACAGTTTTACATAACATAATGTTTGATGTTCACGAACTACGCTCTGTATAAAATGTTCGGAAACTTAATCAATTTTTTTTTAAAAAAGAGATTTCCAAAATTTTCCAAAAATAAATTTAATATTAAAAAAATTTTAAGATAATATTTATATCATTTATGTAACAGTTAATTCATTATCTTTCTTTTATTATTATATCTGAAGAAAAATGTTTAGATATTATAAGCTGAATATTTATAAATTTATAACTATATTAAGCATATGTAATTATAAATTTAAAAATATTCATAAATTTATATTAAATATATGAATATGTATATTAAATATTAATAATTATTTTAAACATTGTTTTATTTCTATTAAATTTTTAATTCAATAATTTACTCAATAGGGAGTTTGAATTTGTTTTAATTTCATCCGGAAATTCGAAGTGGTCATAAATATTTATTTTTGACTATAAAATATTTTTTGGAAAATTCCGTAAAAATAGAAAATTTAAAAACATAACATTCAAAAATTGTTCTGGAAGTAAGCTGAGATAAATGAATGTCCTTAAGTATGAATTTTTACAAAACAAATCAATTGAAATATTTCTATAAGAATCTAAACATAGTTCATATTTTCTATAAATTAGTTTCGTCTAAATATTAAAAATTATAACGCAAGTTAAAATTTGTATTCTGATTTCTCAAAAGAAAAGTACAATTCCCAAATTCTTACATTTTTATATTCTTTAAAATGAAACTAACATAAAATTTAATTTCAAGTTAATAAGAAAATACACTTAATTTTAATTTGAAAATTTTTTTACAGACATTCTTATCATCCATTTTGACGGATACAGTAATTAAACAAGATTTTAAATAAAGATTAATATTGTTTTTGCATTAATTGAGGGTATTTTCACATAATTAATGCAATTTCTTTGTTAAATTTAAAAGAAAGAATTCAAAATGAAATCCAGCTAATTAATGTTCATCAAATAGTAAAAGAAAGAAAAAATTGTTGGAAATAAAAATCGAAATTTCATTTATAATTTAAAAGAAAAAAAATTCGAAACTCCACCTAATTGTTAGAAAAACTAAAATAAATTAACGCGACATATGAGGAATATTTAAATCTGTTCAAGAAGTAAAAAAAAACAATGAATGATTAATATCAAACAATATTTCGCTGCTCTAAATCCTACAGACGTTACATAAGTCGGAATGTATATATATATATATATATATATATATATATATATATATATATATATAGATAGATAGATAGATAGATAGATAGAAAGATAGATAGATGGTTACCACAATCCTTAACTCACATAAATCTACTTTAAAATTTGAGAATAGTTCCAGAAAAAATTCCCCATTTTACCTTACATACATATAGCTCCTATTACATGAGTGATTGCTAGACATAATAATTCAGACAAAAGTTTGTCACATGATTTGACATTTTTTTCGATGAATATAATTTATATTGGCTTTATAGTTCTTATATTAAGATTTGATTTTAAGCAGAGTTTATACTTTTCTGTATACTGATATCTTAAATCATTTGCTTAGGTGTAGAATGAGAATATAATCTGTTGATTTTATGAGTCGTTCATAAGTTTAAAATAAGCTTAATCGTTCATAAGTATGACATTTACCACATCAAAATGAACTATCTTTTTGTAAGGATTTTTAAATGGTTTGGAAATTACATAACATGTTAGTGTATGTCTAACTTAAAATAAAAGTTAATCTTTATTACAAAATTTTGATTAATTTAGGCTATAAAATACTGTTTTCAATTTATGTAAATTTACTTAATATGTAAAATAATTATAGAATGTGATATAAAATTTCGCTGTGGAATTATTTTTCTTTCAAGAAAGAATTATATGTATGTGGTTATTTTCTCCTACGTTAAACTTGCCATCTTTGTTAACACTGTAAATAGAGATAATGTATTTAAGGCAAAGTATTTATATATGCTAACGCACAGAGTGATTACTTTTTAAGACAGATAAAAATACTTTTTATTTGAAGTTGAAAAAATCTTGTGCTTTAGATATATTTTACGAATGCGTTTTCAGTTTTTCCCATACGTTTCTTCTAGAGGATGCACTGAAATGCGGAAAAAAAAACTACCGACATCAAAGCTTAGAAATTTCCTAATGAAGTGTTTATAAGCATTGTAATATCTCATACGATTCCTACTAGCAAAATTATAACTAAGACTATATTTCGTAATGTAAAACATAGTTTTCAAAAACCCCTAGTTATATTACTTTGTAATGTGAACATTTTTATTTAAATTATATAAAATTGTGTTCAAGTTTAATATAAAATTCAGCCATAAGTGATTTTTTCATGTTTTTTTTATTTATTTTGTTTTTATATTTTGCTTGTAGAAATAATGTAAAATATAAGTTTAGAATTTGTTTTCATTTCATTACTGTATGATTGTGTCCATTAATAGATAAAAATATGTTTTGTAATCTAAACACTTTCATGTATTAAAGTGCATATTTTTTTCATGTTTATGCATAAACTTACGTCAGTAAATATTTTCCAAAACTCTTTCAGTTTTTATATAATTTTGAATACATTCTACAAAAAAAATATCTTAATAATTTCCTGTGCTTTCTTTCTATTAAATTAATATTGGTTTTCCGCTTTCATAACTAGGTGGAATGAAAATGATCTATCTAAAGAGACCCAAATTCTAGGTAAAGGTAATATTTAAACTATGTAATCATATGGTAAATCATGTATGCAGTGATGTAGAAATGTATCAAGATTGATCTGCTTGAGAAAATAGTAAAATAAAAACCACTTTCACACACACACACACACACACACACACACACACACACACACACACACACACACACACACACACACACACACACACACACACACACACACACACACAAATAAAAATATTATAGTTTCTTTACGATAATAGTTAACTCAATTTAAATAAAAGGGGAAAATGTATTGTTTTTTACACATACATTTTAAGCTTGTAAACATTCTGATCTAAGAGTTAGAAATTAAACTGCAAATCATTTAGAATTTTATTTCAGATTTATGTTGAGTTTGTTTTCAAAATGTAAATGGTTGGTGTTATCAGGATAACTTGTCAAGTATTTAAACAATAGCTTATTGGTTCAGAAAAAGGTGGCTTAAATTTCGAAAGATAAAGTATTATCTCTGAAAAATACCATAATACTTCCAGATAAGCATTAAATTTCAATTCCAATTGATATATGTTAGTGTTAGAGTATCAGAGGAAAATATCTTTTGCAAAATCATCAATTCTCCCACGCAGGAAAAATATTTTTTTCTAATCCAAATAAGTACATATTAACATAGCTGGGCTGATAATAGAATTTTGGGTAATGTCTGATCTTAGTTCATTCGATTTATTTAAGTATACGCAGCCCGACATTTAAAATGCAACATTAAGAAGGAAGTGCCAGAAAGTGATGAAACTCGGTAAACAGAGAGATAGCAACGAACAATAAATGATCTGTATCGAAATTATATGCATAATACAGAGAGAAAAAGGGTCGGCTCAATAGGTTGTAGGACCACCGTGGACGGTGATACACGAGGCAACACGCCTAGGCACAGAGTCGAAGAGTACGGATGGCGTTTAGAGGAATGGCTCTCTTTCCCTATTATTGTGAAACATATACAAAAATTAATTCTACGTATATTCGTACAAACTGGTACTGTTCGTCAACAATTTATTTAACACATGACCTAGAACAAAAAACTTGCATACAAGAATAATAACAATTTAAATATACTAGTTTCTAGAAATAAGCTAATTCGGTATCAAAACTTAAGAGCAATAGTATGCAAATATATTTATGATTTAAAAACCAAATATTATATTTACTCAAAATTATGTCAAAAAAATGAAAATACATTTAGGACAGAAATTTTCCTTTAGAACATCACAAATCAAAACTAAACTTGTATAAAATTAATGAAATTTTATATCACACACACCTACATACACAATATTATTATACAAAACACTAATGTAAATATAAGAATGTTTGCACAATAATCATTCAAAGTGAAACTTCTTCACTGAGTTTAAAAAAAAATAACTAACACACTTTCTCGGTTATTTAAAAACCCCAAAATAATTCTTATCAAATTATTTCAACATTTAAAGTGAAATAATTATATTTAAATATATATTTTTTCACTTATTTTCGATTTTATAACATCATTTCAGTCGATTTCGAAATCTCACTTTCACACGAAATCCCACTTTCTTTTTCACTTAATTATTTTCTTTTTCTTTTTCGAGATTTCACCAAAAGAAGCACACGCGCGCAACACTTCTTGATTATAATACTTTTCTTGGTTCCAGGAATAGGAATTTTCAAGCACACAATTCCGAAACAGTATACTTAAACAGATGGATTCGAAAATCAGAAGTAGCGCAATATTTCTTAGATTCTCAAAACAAGATGGAATTAAACCACAAACGGAAGGCTATTTTCTTTTTATTCCAAGGGCTTGAATCAAAACAGCTTATTTCTATTTCACTGGATGGAATTAAGCAAAGCAGGAAACACATCAAAATAGTAGGGTGCTATGGATTGAATTAATACTTCAAGCTGGATGCTTCTTTTTCCAAGGGTTGGAACTAACCGTTTTTCTTCTATTCCACGGGTAGGAATTTAACTGGAAACACTTTTTCCTTTCCACTCCAAGATAGCGGGAAGCTGTCTTCTGATTCAAGGGTCGGAATCGAAACCACTAAATCAAACTCAACAAATATCAATAGCGGGTTGCTATCAATTTTTCTTCTGCTGTCGGGATGACACCACTTCTCAGAAACATCTTTAACGAGAATCACTCATTAGTTCTTCAGAATTATTCGGAACAGTTCCATCTGCACCGCTGCTACCTTTTACAGCTGCAGCGTACCGAGGTAGCAAGGCAATTGAAGACAATTTAATTTAATTTAATTTAATTTATTGATAAGGATAAATTTTAATTATACATAATTTTTTTTCTATTTACATATATTTTAATACAACTTTCAACTTAATAATCATGACAATGTCATTGGCGGACGCTGCCACAAGCGCACCTCCAGTTCTTTATCTCTCTGAGAATACACTCTCCACTAACTAAAGAATAAAAACAATTTAATCGGAGGGGAGCAGGGTGGCAGAATCTAACGCGCATGTGCTATACTGATCATCACCTTTTAGCTCATTACAATATATTGGAGAATTATATATATTATTAACATATATACATTAATCTGCTTATTCTCTTCTTTGGCATTGAAAGTTTGAATATCTTCTCTTAATTCACTGTCATACGACTTAAA
The DNA here is from genome assembly GCA_037975125.1 of Latrodectus hesperus. NCBI lineage: Eukaryota > Metazoa > Arthropoda > Arachnida > Araneae > Theridiidae > Latrodectus > Latrodectus hesperus. Next base: position 57,160,181 of record CM075862.1, on the reverse strand, counting down.
ACAAACTATGCATATTTTACAATCCTACAATATTAAAACATTTTTTTATCAAGATTCTTTACAATATTCAAAATATTTTTAATATGCTTATATTATTTTTATTGCAACTTAATTTCATTAAATTTTAATTAGTTATTATTAGTCTGAATTTTTTTTATGAAATGAGTACAATCATGTGATAGAAAACAAAACTTAAATTTATGAATTATTTATAAAAAGCTAAAATATTTTGTTAAATGTTTTTTTTAATATTTGTTATTAATTTATTTTCTTTTTATTTAACTTTATTATTCCAAGTCTATACTCAAATTACAAAATTTTTAATACTTTACAGCTGAAAATACTTACATAAAAATTAATTGTTTGAATGACTATTGAGTGAGATTCATTTGAAAAAGTTTATTTTTAACTTAATCATATTTCAATGATTTACCTGTGTTTAAGATTGTTTTTTTAGATATTTCATTCATACGTTTTATTCTTTCACAAAATTCAACATAATGTTCAGTATGTTTTATAGATACCGGATGATCCAAAAGTCAAGGTGAAGTGTAAATGTGAATAATTCGAAAAGGAATCTAGTTGCAAAGATGCGGTTTGCACCAAACGGTTGTAAAGAAACCCGGTTATGTGTTGCAACGAATCAAAAATTTTTGGGTGACTGACAGATGGAGCTATAATGCTTTTATTTTACCAAAAGATGATATAAAATTAAAAAAAATAAGGTGTCAATTGCATGTCAGCTTAATTATAGTTAATTAGTACTACAGTAAATGTTTAATGAGTTTTCTATCTTTTAGAAGTACAACTGTGAAACAAGTCCCCTCATCGTTCTCAGCATTTCTTGTGTTATGCCAAGCACATTTTGGTGCATCGCATCTTTCAGTGCTGCTAGTAATTGGAAGCGGTACACTTTTGACTTCAAGAATCCCCACAGCCAAAAGTCACAAGGTGTCAGATCGGGAGATTTTGGAGGAATTGCGTGTTTAAAGTTGAGACTAATAATGTGATCTTCTCCAAATGTTGAGTGTAACTGGCATTGCACTGGCAGAGAAATATGAGGTGGTGCTCCATCTTGCATAAATGTGACTGCCTGAAGTGATTGGCAAACTTACAGTTTAAGAATAATGTTGTTCTGTAACTGTGTTGCATATCTCTAAACAGTGACGTTTGTTTTTAAGAGTGTTGAATCCCGTTTGAGTCATTTTTCAAAAAAGAATGGACCAATAAAGAAATCAGCAGTGATGCCACACCAGACTCTCATTTTAGACTGTTGCATGTGACCTCAACAAATAAATGTGCATTTTTTGTAGTCCCCTCAAGATAATTGTGGTTGTTAACAGCGCAAGATTTTGTGACATGCACTTCATCTGTCCAAGGCAGATATTTAATTGCCAACTCAATGATCAATAAGAAATTATTATCAATTACTATCAGAAAAGAAAGTTTCCAGCCACTCGATAATATATCAGATTTCTCTCGATGTGAAAGAACAGGGAAAAAAGACATAGAAAAATGTGTTAAAATACAGACACACAAAATACTCTCCAACATATTCAAGCAAATTACTCATATCACAAAAGTTATACATACATTTGAAACCAATAATCGGACTAGCATCTAAACAACAAAGGTCACGGGTTCCCGTGACAAAGAATGTACCAATGAATATCAATAATGACAATAAGGCCTTAGTATCATCAGTCACAAATTAAACGACATATAGAGCCAAATCCTCTTTTTCCATTAAATCAAATTTCCCAAACACTAACTCTCCACATTCTCCGTTAAGGCTGCCAAAAGTTGCTGTACAAATTATCCCATTATATATCCAAACAAGATACTTTCTACCGTCTTCTAGTAAGCTGGAGCAAGCTAACCCAGAAACAAATCATTCGATTCCTTTGTCTCCAACGCGGTAACAAATCTTATAAATTTGACAATACTAGATTCAGAAGCGTTTAACATAATCAACTCTAGCACATTATGCCATGCAGGTAGGCTTTATCTGTTCAAGAAACATTAAATCCTCATTAGGTGTTGCCAATGATTCGGACACGCTCAAGCGCAATGTAACTATAAATCTTTTTGTGTTCATTGTTGTAGTCCTCATCATTCAAGCTATTCCAAATCCGATGACATGGCCTATATCAGCTGTACTACCTCTTTTAAGAGAAAAAGTACTCAGTACCATGTCCAACACTCTGCATCACACTTCCATTGCTCAGTCTACAAATTATCAGTTTCAAAAGGAAACCCACATACTAATAATCAAACAAACCCGCCTATGCTCAGATATAGCTAAATTGTGTACATAATTTCAATCCTATAAGCTACATTAAATATCTGAACTTTGAAAAAAGTGTTGTCTATATTCCTCTCCAGTATCCAATCAATTATCCAGTCTACTTCTTAAATGACTCAAACATCACATCTAAAAATATCACCAACTCAACAAAACTATTAAAACTCATTCAAATTAAGTTAAGGAAATATACCCTGCCCCCTGATTTTCCCCCATCACAGCAAATAAACACCATATAGACTTCTTCGTCCAGGAACCACTTCTTCAAAATAGGAAAATATCCCATCTCCCCAAATGTGGTCTTCAATTATTTAAAATCAAATAATTTAAATAAATTATTTCATCAAATAATTTAAAAGCGAAAATTTTCTCATCCTCAAGGAATCTAAAACCAAATCTAGTTTTATTCCTCGGAGAGAGAGAGAGAGAGAGAGAGAGAAATAACCATTACAGTTGAAATATCCTCGATAATCAAACTTTCAATAATTTTAATAATTTTAAAAATTGGAAATTAACATAATTATAAGAAATTAAATTGTTTTTAGAAAGATAATTGAATTTATTTTTCATTTAAGTGTTGAATTGAAATTTTCAGGTTAGAGACAATTACGTTAGCTCTTACTCTTCTAAGTTTTAATTTTTAAAAGTATATTAATTACATCATTCTATAAATAATTTCTTTTAAAATGAAGTATGCACTAAACAAATGTGTTATAAAAAACAAGATTAATAATATTATTCACACATAGAAAATCGCATAGAATAATAAGACAGTGTATATATTATTTATGATTGCCATCAAAACGAAAAACCAATTAATTTAATATTGTTTAAATTCTTGTTAGAAAGGAAAAAAAAATCGAAAAATAAGAATACTCATTTGGGTTGATACTTTTGAAAAAATAATGACCTAAATGATACAATTAGATATTAAGATATAAGCCTTAAATCTGGCTTAATTACTTCAATTTAAATTAATGATAGCAGAAAACTGATTGCATAAAATGCTTTTATATTTGATAAACTTAAATAAATTACAGAAACGCAAATTTAGTTCCAAATAAAAAAAGAATCCTTAAAAGTAAATACATAAAATTGATTAATGAAATATGAAAATAAGTATTACTTAATTTCTTAACATACGTAATGATTATTACTGAAACAATATTACTGAAATAATCAGAAATCATATAGTATAATGGATTATAAATTAATCTTTTCTTTTGATTGTAATTTATAAGTAACATTCTTATCAGTTATTTTTGAGAAAAACAAAGAGTATCAAACTTTTTCAATGAAAAAATAGTGCAATACTTGCCTGATATTATCAGTCAATGAAAAATTGCCCATATAGTAAACATTAACATTAAAATTAGTTTAAATACTTAAGGTAGAATTGATATCATCTGAAATAATTCTTAAGAAATATCTATCAACACGTTCTTGAATGTCGAAAAAAAAGAAATACTTTTTCTTGTATACACATTTTGCTCTAAAAAGATAAAACTTAGACAGAAGAATCTAAAAAATTTCCATAATTTTTAAAGAATAATTGATGTTTTGTTTCCAAATATTCCAAATAAAGTAAACTTTAATATTTTGATTTTAAGTCAATTGCAGATTTACCTACCACTTTAAAAATGGCCTATTTTGTGTTTTTAAGTATGTCTATGTGAAAAACTATAAAAATGAACGTACATTATCAAACATTAATATATTTTCGCAATAAAACAGAAGTTGTGGCTCTGGCTAATTCTCATATTCTGCTTAATATCCAATTTAATGAAGCATTTTTAAAAACAATACACCTCAAAAATAAAGTGCATTTATTTTAAATTTAATAATTAAATCATTTAAAAATTTCTCACCTTTAAAATTAATTTTTGTTTTTTGTAAATTTAACACAAGCGAAAAAATTTCAAGGTTTTTGAGTATAATGTAAACTTCGCAAAATTTTTTTTAAACTGCTAAAATTCAAAATTAAAAAAATTGTAATGCATAATACAGAAATGCAAAGCCCTCATTTTCTATAAAGCAAATGTTAATTGTCTAAAATTTCCTATCGTGATTTTCATAAGAAAGTATTCGTATTTAAAATATTATACCATTTCTGTGATTCTAAGAAATATAATTTTTTGTTTTACAAAATTTTTTTTAATAAAATTTACAGAAAATAATTAATAAAATATGTGGCAAATATTTACTAAGTTTGTATTTTGCGCTGAATCCACAATAATAGTTAAATAATTATATTTTTGCTTCATATTATTCTTGAAGACTTCATTCATTGATTTATTTCATTAACTTTTAAATTTCAGCATATGTTATTTATTACTAATTTTTCACAAATTTTCCTGAATCAAAGTAGATTTTCTTTAAATGTTAGAATTGTTTTAAAATAATTTTGTTTGAGATTTCTCAGTAAAATAGGTTATTAGCCATGGAAGAAATTGAAATGCAGTTTTTGCACTTGGTAAAAACTCATAGATTTAGGGAGTTTGATCGTTAATACTCAGCTAAAAATATTTAGGCTAAAAATATATAAAATGACCCATTAAAACATATGGAGATATTCTTTCCATTTTTTTTCAAAATATGGGAATTTATTACTTTGGTAGAAAATTTAATTATTAAGATGTATGAATGCAATATTTTCATTAAATATTTCATTCATTTTAATTCTATCTCATATCCTTATCTGTATTCATAAATTATTTACGCATTGTTAATTATAAACGGAAATAATAAAACTCAATTTAATTTGAAAAATAATTTTTCTGCAGTATATCGAATTTTATCTATTATTAATAATAAATTATATCTGTCATGGGAAAAGTAAAAATAACAGAAATAAAGAATTTCAAAACAGAATCCCCAAAAATATTCATTCCTCTTTCAAATGCTTCTTTTACTTGTAAAATAAAATATATTATATAGTTTATTGTAAAATTATGAAAAATGTCAAATGGTCTCTAAAAGAATCATTATTAAAGTAACCAAAACTAACTTAAAATAAATTTTTGCTAATTATAATTAATTTGATGTCTTATGTATATCAAATAGTTATTTTAATAATAAAAATTTGAGGTATAATATGCATTTAAAATGTATATTTTGTTCTTAAAATTTATGTATGATTCTATCTAAATAGATTTGCCTAAACTTAAAATTTTGATACATGTTAATCATCATTTATATGCTGCAATTTAATATTAATATATGTTAAATTACGTTTGTTTTTTATTCCTTCAAGCATTGGAATATTTTACCCTTATGGATACCTACAATTGTAATTTATATCTAGAGATAAAAATTTTCTGATGGTAAGATATTCGAAATGCTGTCTATCTGATTTCAAATAAATAAAAGAACTCCTTTTGAACGAAGGCAGAAAAGTTGTCTTTTTCTGTACAATTACAGAAAAAAATTCATTCTCCTGTCCTAAAAAGTAGTACTTTGTCTGATACATTGGCACATAAATCTGCGAAATTGTGGAATATTCCCTTAACTTGAGAGATATCGGTTGTTACTGACATAATTTAAGATGCAATATTTTTTTCCCTTTTACTTCCTGTCCTTTTATTGCGACGCATAAACAAAGTTCGATCTTTTGCATTTTAAGCAAAGCTGAGACCACTCCAAAAGAATTAATTAAATTTTATGTATAAGAAGATTTTAACTTGCAATAATACATTAAAAAAAGATTATAGGTCTTCCAAAAATATAAATTAATGATATTTATTCATATGCTATTTCATCCATGTACATTTTCATAAATTGCAATAATAGAAAGAAAAATTTACTAAGATTAATTAATTTGCCACTGTTATTTTATTCGAAGAAAATTTTAAATAAGAAATTATATTTACCTGAATGGATATAGTCTTAAGTTCAAATTTGAGTTAATTAATTTAATTCAAATTAAATAACAGTTTCCTTATTTTTTAAATATTTTACAATTATCCTTCTTATTAAATAAGAGAAATTAATGATAATTTCGGTACTTAAATTGAATCCATTTAGCTTTGTTTCAAAATAATATTTTGAGTTTCAAAAAGCAATGAAAGATTTAAATAATTTTTCTATGCTCCCTAAAACTTATTGTAAACTCTTTTTTCCGAAATTAAGAAAATATAAATATTTTTATTTCTTAATTCTTCTTTTTGTTTTTTTAAAATAAAAATCTAATAATTTTGTGCTCTGAATGAAAATATTTTGATTAAATAGAAATTAAATATCAGATTTATATATTTTTATAATGAAATCTGTATTATTTCCACTCAATAAAAATTTTTCATGCTTTCATAAATTGGAACACATTATTCCCATGATAAATTGGAACATAATATTCCAAATACAGCTAAAATTTGCAAACTTTCAGTGTATTCAGTGCATATTTAATATATAATATTTTAAAAGATATCGATATTCAATAAATCCTGGCAAAGGAATCTCTAAATAGGTTTTTTATTACCAGGATAAAAGAATAAACGACTAGAAAAGGCTTGCCTTGATTTAAAAATAAGAACAATTTAATCTTGAAAACAATTTAAGCATACACATTGATCATCATAATTTTTTACAAGAAAACTAAATAGTGATTCTAATGTAATTTTATGTACTGAATCAAAATATAAATCAGATTCTTTTTTATCTGACAGTTTTCTTTTGAATATTGTTTGTATTTTTTATTATTCCAAATTATAAGATTAAATTGAAATATAAGTGAGCCGAGTAACAATTACATAGTGCGCACGGTCTTCATTTCTGCTGTGGATTTGCACTCTTTTAATTTGTTTTAACTTTTATAAAATTTTCATTAAGCCAAGAAACTGTTTAAATCAGCTAAACAAATTTTGTTACCACTGAAGAGAAATGATAAGGAAGCCTCAATAATGAAACTTGGCACGACTTGAGAAAAACTTTTGTAAACCATACTCCGGTTGTAAAATTGAGAATTTTGTTTAAGACAGGGTACCAAATATATGCTGCGTGTATCATGTGTAAGGTAAGAAAAATTTCACTCAGCATATGTCGTTTTCAGTCCCTATCATTTGGAGGGAACAGAATGACCCTTCATTTGACTGCCCCTTCTGCCTAACAAAAATTAGAAAACATAAAGTCCAGCAAACAGTATTTTAGACACAAAGTTCCAAACAAGCTGTACAGTGAAGTATATTAATTTAGCAACTGCAGTGCCGTGCATCAAAGTGAAGAATACCCTGTATCAAAGTTTCCAAATTTTATGACTATTGGTAATAATTTCTACTCCGACCAAGTTCACACTAAAAATCAAGTAAAGAGAGAAGTGAATCTATCTCTGAAGCATGTAATTTGGAAGAACATTATACTATTTATCTCAACAAGATCCTGATGATCTTATTAAGGCTTTAAATTTTTCTAAGCATTTGGTGGGAGCTTTAAGTACCACGATCAAAAGAACTTAATGAAGACATGCCGATATGTGTTAGTTTTAATCAACATAGTAATTTTTAACTCTACTATTCTTTTAATTAAGGCAATGCAAATTTTGTTTGTTCAGTAATGTCTGCTCTTGGATATCAACACCAGTCACATGAGTAATAATTGTTCATCGAAAATTAATTGACTCTTTGAAATTTAGTTTGAGTGCTTTACTTCTGCACAATGGAAATAACTTACCTACAATACCTGTGATATGACACTTGCTAGTGGTATGATAGAAGCATAAAAATATGAATGTTGTTACGAAAAATTCAGTACACTAAATATAATTATAATAGATAAGGTGAATTAAAATAATAGATTTACTGTTAATTTTGCAGCTTGAATATATAAAATTTTATTTCGTGAATGAATGCCACAGCAGGGATTGGAAAATTCATAGTACAAATCTTTTATTCCAGGACATGAATATGCGTCAAATACTCTTTTAGTGGTTATCTAATAGGTGTTTTATCCCTTCCACATATAAAACTAGGATTGATAAATAAATCTGTAAAAGCTGTGAACAAAAACTCTGCAGTGATTACATAACTGAAATCTAAAATTTCCAGAAATAAGTGATACAAAATTAAAGGAATGAATTTATATAGAATCACATAGAGAACATTCTGTAGAACTATTGAATCCATGGGATTCAATGGTTTTAATGAATATTCACATGCGTGGAAATCTTCCAAAAATATTTGTTCCGAATTCCGTTACCATAATAAAGAAGAAAATGGAAAGAAAATAGTGATTGATCTTTTGGCTTCATAGAAAATAATGGACTGCAACATGTACTTAAAAGTTCATTTTTTGTATTTCTATTTAAACAATTTTAAAATTTTGAGTTGTCTTTGATGAGCATAAGGATCGTTTTTATCAGGATACTATAACCATAGAAAAGGCAAGTAACGCTTGGCGGACTATTGATAGACAATGAAAAGGGTCACCCCTAATACAAAATATAGAAGAAAATATGGCAAAAAAATTTTAGTCAGAAATTAATTGAGTATATTTACGTACTGTACTTAATAATTCTTATATAACATTGTTAATACTTTCCTTCATTACTTTCATATAATATAAAATACTCTTGCCTATTTTATTAAAAAATCAGATTTTATGTGTATGTGGTGCAATATTTTTTTTAAATTCTTATAAATTCATATGGTTTATTGAAAATGCATATTGTTCTAAATGTAACTAATCTCAAATATGCTTAGCTAAAAATTAAATGTGCATCATTTTTCTCAAAAAGTAGTAGCTGTAGAAATTGTTTAATTTATTAAAAATTTATGAAAATTTAAACATGCATATATATGGTGGCTAAATGTTTTCTTTGTATTAATTTGATTTTTTTTCGAAATAATTATAAAAATATTTATGTTAAAAAGACTACATATAAGTTGATTTAAACAAAAGATAACAATTATTGTTGAAAAATTTATACGTATTTTAATATAATATTTATAGATTTAAGCGACAAATCTCTAATTTTCTATACAAAAAGTTTTCATGTTTGTAAGACAAATGGTTTGGATTTACAAGAAGAAAATGTTTCTGATAGGAGTATGCATTTGAAGTAAAGAATAAAAGTTTGATTAAAGGAAGATAAATGTTAAATTGCAATTACATTTTGAGCAATGGTTCTAAATAATATTTTTTGGGCATCAGGTTTATTATATTTAAAAATAAACATATACGTAGATTGTTCTCATCATTTCAGAATCAAAGTACATTTATTGTTCTCTAAACACTCACATTTATTTTTATCTGTTGTTTTAAATTATTACTCCTAAGCAATTATTATATATTTTAAATAAAGGAAATAATGCTTAATAAATTATTGTAATTTTAGGATTTAAAACTTCAATTAAACTTTTAACAATCGTAATACAAATTTATCAAATTTTAGTTTCTCCTTTCAATTTTAGTTAATAATAGCATAGCCAAATGATCCCGTACCTGTTCATCACGATCACTTTCATTCATATGATCTTGAATAATTTGTTAATATATATTTTCACCTTGTACACCATAAAATAGAAACAGAAAATGAATATAAATTATTTAATAAATTAGTGAATATTTTGATTTTCTACATTAAAAAATGTTGCATAGAGTACTACACTATTTATTGTTATCTAATTAAGAATGATCAAACAGAAAACTAGTGAAATTAATTTTTTTTTAAATTGCTTATGGAAATTAGTAAGTTACTAATAGTATCTGTAAGTTATTAAAATATTTTTCAAGAGATTAACATACTAGTTATGAAGACAATTTAACTCAAAATCAAAAATTTATTCAAATTTGCTTAAAACTTTGATATTATATATAAATCATTGGAAGTTCATCGTAAGGGCTTAAATGGTGGAATATTTTGTGAGGAAGAGATTTATAATACAATGTTATCTGTATGAAAATATGCTAGATTCTGTTTTTATTACATGTAAATATTAATACATACAAAATATATCTAATTTCACTTATTAGTTACACATTTATAAGAAAAACACATTGATTGACAAAGTAAACACATGAATCCTTTGAAAGTTAATTCACAAAAATTCTTTGAAACTGCTTTCAGTAAAGATAACATTTCTAATTTCTGATGCGAGATATTTTATCAAAATGTATTATGCCTTAAGAAATACCAAACATATTCTATCCATATACTTCGCAAACACAATCTAATAGTTTATCGGCTTGTTTTCAATGTATAGGCATTTTACTTCTTGAAAAAATCATTGATGTATGAAGGCGCTGGCATTTTCATATATGACGAAATGTAATAATAATATCTTTAGTCAATTAAATTACAGCTTTACATAAACGGTTATCAAAAAATGCTAAAAAACATTTAAACGTGTGCTAACTTGTAAGTAATACATATTCATAAATCATAAGTATTTGAAATTACCACCAGAACAATTCAATTCATAAGCTCTATAATAGAAATATAAAACATAGAAAACATTCGATATTAAATCCTTTTTTAGGTTGTTCATGTTCATTCATGTTATAAATAATATAACATGAGAATTGCAAGTTTTTGATTGATATTAAGAAATCTGATCGAAATAAAATCTAGAATGCCTGAAGAAATTTTATTGTTTTCAAATATACTGCAAATTATAAGGTTAATAATTTACTTTCGTTTCCTTCAAATTTAATTGTTATGATGCAATTATGACTATTCTTATGACGAGCTCATATTGAAATATTCATAGATGTAGATGACTGGTAACAAAAGAATTACACAAAGTAAAATAGTTTTTTTTAAAAAATTACGTTTGCCCATAGCTATTCTATGTAATTATGCGCAATATCGAAATCAAAACATTTTTAAAACCATTTATTCTAAACTTCTTTAAAAGAAAAAAAGGAGATTATTTTTCCAAGCATTTTTAAAAATAGAACCATTTTTGAAATTAATTTTAATTTTATTTGTAGGTAATATTTATTAATTTGATATACTTTTTATATAATGGTTATGTATATTTTTTAACTGAATAGTGATAATCCTCATACTTAAATAAGAAGTGGAAAATAAATTATTTTTCCATCTTATTATAAATTCATATGGTATTTAAATTTTCCTGTATCAGACACTCAATTTATAGGCTTTTTTTGTAGAACACAGAAACTGAATAAGACCTCCAAACATTTGACAGTCAAATAAAAAAATTGAAAAACGTTTTTTTACAGCAAATTTATATTATATTTAAGTGTAAATATTTTCTTAAATTTATAATACATTGCCAAGAAAAATCATCCTAAAAATTGAACAATTCTTTAAAATTTAAATAAGATCCCAGGTGGAAAATATCATCCTATGAACATTCCACGGATTTCAAAACATCTATATTTGATCACCGGACTTACTGGGTGTGTTTTGAACCATTCCAGGATATTCTTTTTTTGTAAAGTTTTTGTAAAGCTATTCCGAGTACGTTCATTTATACGTATCCGTTATGAATATGAAGCATTTTTACTCCTTAATACTCATCATTGTTAAAATTAAATAAATAACACTACATGTTAGTGTTATCTATCAAAGATGAGCAATTCTACAGTAAAAATTCAAGTCAGAAGTTATAAAACCATTTGTCAAAGCGAAGCATCCTTTTTTTAAGTAGGTGTGATAAAGATTCCTGGTGTCATCTGAAAATGCACTCTTCCAGACATTTCTCAAATGTTCTAAGTGTTCGATGTTTTGTTGCAAAGGAATATGATGGTTTCCCAGACACAAGACACATATTATTCGGTCGGATGACCTCACTGGCCTGCACGGAATTTTATCAAAGTGTCTGACTATAGAGAGGCTAGTTGTGTGGGGCACACCTATATACGAGTCATATATAGCCCCATATGATGAGACATGAAAAATAATGATGTTATTCGTAGAATGAAATAAAAATTTCATTGGGTCTTTCAAGCTGTGTGCATTGACTTTAAAAAATCTGATAGAGTATAAGATAGTACTTATTATATCATACTAAAAATGATTGTTGTATGCCAAATGAAGCAAAAACTGTTTCAGACTATTGAACCAAAAACCTCCATAAGCAAATGCAGTCCATTTCAAGCAAAAAGCAAGCTTTATCACAGAATAGTATATGTTGCCAATCTACTGGCCAATGTTTTAGTGACCTATCAAAATTAGGAAATTGAAAACCATTTATTAAAAGTGATATCTACGCAGCTTCATCACAGCCAAATGTCTTAAAATAGTGGAATGATCCATGGTTAGTTCCGAAGAGGATATAGTATTGTAGATAAATGTTAATGGCAGCTTGATTTTAAGGGACAGCTTATGGCAGATACACAGGACCGTTCCTTGTATATGTGCTCTTTGAGTTTTAGAACTTTCATTTGTCTGATGTGTTTCTAACAACAAACATTTTGGAAGTATCTACGGACAGCTACGCATTACCATGCAGGTGGCAATATAATGCTCGAATTCTCATTTCAGCTTCATGTATATCAATTATTCAATCAAATGTATTGTTAACCAGTTAGCTATAAAATGTTTTTAATTCTCGTATTATTGTGTGTGTCTTTAGAACAAAGAGAAAATATAAGCACCCCAAAAATTTGTAATTTTTTTGAAAACATTCTCTCTGTATGAAGCTAAAGGTTTACTGATTTTAAAATGCATATTTTCTTTTAAGAAAATCTAAAATGGCATATTAATTGTTAGGGATACATTGTTATTTTTGCAAAAAATATATATTAATAGAAAAATCTTTTACAATTAAGACACAAAACATACATTTTTAATTTTTTGTATTTTTGAGTGGGTACATACACCTGATTGGGAAAAAGTAACATAAAAGAAAATTTAAAAATGAAAAAAAATAGGAATAAAGATGTGTAGTTTACAGGAGAGGGGTTAGATGAAGTTTTATGGAGCTGTATCTAAAATCTGACAGGAAAATGTACAAAATATCCAGTTATCTATGTGCCAGTTTTTTTGTTTTATAAATGCATTTATAACCAATTTAATACAATATCTCTCACAGTTATCATCAAATAGAGTGAAGTTATAACTGCTACAAAACAGTTCGAGACAAAGTAAGCAGTATAGTTTCCAATATATCATATCAAATCCAGTTTCACTTATTCTCTTGCGACCAAAGGATAGAGCGATTTGAAAGTATTTGCTTATGATATACCTCTTTAAACGTTGGCTGAATTCAAACATTACAAAATTGCTGTGAAGTTACTACTATTGATTTCTGCATAAGCATACTATTATAATGATATTGTACGATGACTCAACAATGTCGTATAGAAGTAGTTATAATATATATGAGTCATTTCAGAGACAATCTTCTCAACTCAGTGATTGGAAAATATCAATGAAACAAGCTTCAAACATTGAAACACAATAAAAAACATTAAAAAACAAATAATAAAATTTTTTTTAAGTTAAAAAATTATTAGCTATATACTTATGTTTTTCGTGATTATGAAATCATTTCTTATTAAAATGCATATAAATGAAAATAAATCTAACTAATTGGTATTTATGAAAAAAAATATTGTATAAATAACATAAGTCATAAAATATTTGCAACGGGTTTTTGCAACTTTAATTAGAAGGATATAACTATTTTCCATCATCAATAAGCGTTTTAATGCTTAGAAAGTAAGCAAGGAAACATATTTGAATACAAATGCCCAGATATTCATCAGAGATTATTTCTTAACTAATTTGTAACAAGTTTCATGATGTAAAAAGAAATCAAAATTAATATATACGGATCAGAAAATTACTGGCTTTTTTTTAAATTCTGGAATAACATTAGCTACTTAAAAATATACATATTTTTTTGGAATTTACGAAAGCACTTTACTGATCATTTGTATATCAATCAGTTTCAAATAATTCCCTGTAGTATTCTGTTCTTAAAGCTGAAAAGGCTAAAGTCATAAGCTCATAATTCTTCAGCTTTAATCTCCGCAGAAAGTTTTATTTTCATTTCTAGAAAAATACCAACGCAAGTGATAACTGTTTTAGAAAAAAGTACATACTTTGCTCGACTTTGAAAATGCAACACCAAGAAGGAGTTGCCAGAAAATGTCGAATCTCGGGAAAGAGAGAGGCAGCAATAAACTATAAGTGATCCATATTTTGAAATGATATGCATAATATAGAAGGAAAGCAGGGTCGGGTCAGTAGGCTGTAGGATCACCGTGGACGTCATTACACGAAGCAACACATCTGGGTACAGAATTAATGAGAGTGCGGATGATGTCTGGAGGAATGTCCCTCCTATCCTTGTCAACCATTTTCAAAAGTTTGTTTTCTGAAGGAAGCAGGATCTGAAAATGTCTTCCAATTATATCTTAAACGTGTTCGATTAGTGAGAGATGTGGCTAGCACGGTAGCCAGAAAAGCCGATACAGACCTTACAGGAGCGAGTTGGCTGATGCAAGCAACGTGCGCTCAAGTACTATCCTACTGATAAATGTAATGAGTACACCCTGATACTGGGAGAGTGACACTGGCCGAAACACATTTTACATGTAACATCGGATTGTCGTAGTGTCATGAATACGAACCAGAGTTGATTTGAAATCAAACACAATGATATCTCAACATGATGCCACTTTGTCGCTAGATGGGCAATCCACAATTGCTGCAGGATTGGAGCTGTCTCTAAGTCGACACCTCACTCGTACACGGTAAATATCACTGAATTAACTGAAGCGTCACTCATCTTAGAAGACGATCTTGTGTACTACGTCGTCCACATCACTGTAATCCAGCACCATTCCTGACGTTGGTGCCCATGATAAGGGGTCTATGACAGGCTTCTTAACGGACACCAAGAGCGCATGCCACTTACAAACAATAAACATCAAATGTTTCTGCTCGGCTTGGAAGCATCCAGGGTTTCTTACACATGTTGCAGAATTTCTGTAGACGTAATTTGTGGAGCTGCCAATGGCTCCCGTCAGACGCCTTTATCCACAAGTACTGATATCGCTCTGGCTGCACGAGCACCCGACAAACGTTCTACAGTACTTTATTTCAACCATTTTCAACACAACTTGAGGTCTGTTGTCCAATCCATGTGTAATCAGCTACGATGTGGTGTATTTGGTGACTAACCTGCTCTTCTCAGTCCGATCACCATGCCCCTTGTAAACTCGTCTGCCTTCTGTAACTGAACCCGTCTGCGATGGGATGGCAATCCCTGCAAAAACAAGCGTATTTTGTGACAAGGACAAACATTCAATGAATATTTTCCAAGCAGCAATAATGACACGAATATTGCAAACTTGTCAATTTCTCACCTTATATCTTCGTATGTGCTGTGGTAAGCTGCGAAATTCATATCATTTGTATAAATCGGTAAGATGCGTTTACACTCAATTTGTATAATTTTGCCGGCACTTTTTCTTGGTGTTGTATTTTAATGCCGGGCCTGTATTTATCATTTCAGCATTAATTCTATTTTCTTAAAGTTCCCCAATAGAGAACTTTTGACTCTCATTTATAGAAGTTCTACATGCCTTTATTTTTTTCAAAATTTTTGATCAGTGACAGATATTAACAGAAAGTTAGACAGGAATTTTTATTGTTCTTTTAAATCCTTTGAGAAATGAATTTTTTAAATTTTTGATCCATATTTATATTGTACAAATATAGAAACAAAACTTATCTTTTATTCGATAATATTTTAGTCTTGAAAAATAGAGACAATGATTAATGAGTTTAAAAAACCAGTTTAGTGATAAATTACGACCGCATTTTTGCATTCATTAAAAGCATTTGCATTCATTTGTTATTTTTTGACAAACCAACTATTAAAAAATCCATATTAAAAAAAAATTCTATAAAATATTTTTATTCTTTTTTTAAAAAATAAAGTTCATTTTCTAGTTTTAGCATAACTTCAAAAAGAAAACAAAATTTTGCAAAATATTTCATAATTCATGGATAAGTACAATATAAAACTATCATTTACAGCATTCGTTTACAGAATTATTTTATTTAAGCATTTGAATTAGCATTTGAAAAACTTTTATTTCAATAATTTCTACTTAAAAGAGAAATACATCTCTTTTTTGCAAAAAATCTCACAATTAAAGCGATTGATTTTAAATAATATCTCAAGATTTTCCCTTTTTAAACATTTATAAGAAGTTATCTTACAAACACAAAAAAAATTAAGTGCAATACAAATATAAATTAAGCTATACTTAAACATCGATAATACTTCAATTGAAAAAAAAAGCATTTTAAGATTTCATTTTAGGTAACAAGTGGTTTATTTCAGGCATAAAAAAGTTTAAAAGATATTTTATAAAGAAGTTTAAAATATTAAGGTAACCAATTAGAAAGATCATAAATAAATCTTATAGATTATTATCAATATTTTGTTGAGATTGTGTGTAAGGATATAAAAAATATTTTTACATTTCATTTCTCATTGTTTAATTTTTTATTTATTTCGCAAGTTTAATTTGTTCTTACAACACAATGATTGGACTTATTTTTTCGATAAATGTTTGTATAGATGTATAATTATAAATAAAATTTTAATTATTTTGATTTAGATCACGTTCATCTCTATTTTAAATTTAGATATCTCTGGAACATTATATATATATATATATATATATATATATATATATATATATATATATATATATATATATATATATATATATATATATATATATATATATATATATATATATATATATATATATATATATATATATATATATATATATATATATATATACTATAAAGTAAAATTCATATCAATATTCATTTAAAGTATATTATCTCCTATCCTTAATATAAATTTTGGTTTCAAATTTCTTTTTAAATTTCAATAAGGATTTAATTTTAATGTTCAAGATAGAACAAATAATAGGAACAAATTAATAAATAAATGTGATTAATGTGCATAGATTCATACAAATTATTTATGTGCACATTTTTCTATCAAGATTTTTTGGAAAATTTGATAATTTGTAAAATAATATTAAATTTTCCAAAGAATCTTTTATAATAAATAAAATGAAGTAAAACTGAAACCAAAGAGAATAATCAAAGTTATTCATTATCTTTATAATATATATAAGGGAATAAGACCATGTTTTGAATCCCTGTTTATTTAAATCAACAAATATTTTTTTTTTAAATTTACTACATTTTTATTCTTTGTAAGGCCGATATAAAAGAAATGATGTGCAGAAAATCTGGAAAAATCTCATACTTTAATTTTGAAGAAATTATTCCAGGAACAATGTTCATAGGGCATTTTCTGATAAGATAGAAAAATGGAAATGCGGCAAACAAAGCTAAATCTCTAAGCATTTTCTACTGAAATAGGCTGTTGAAATCAAAATTCGGCTTGTAAACAAATATACCAAATTGCGATATTCTTTTTAGAAATAAGTTTTATGAAAATATGAAACAAAAAATTGGTTCGAGAGTCTATTTTTGTGTATTGTATTTCAAAGAAAGCACAATGGTATAATTTTTCTCCTATAAATTGTTGTTATAATAATAAACAAAAATAAGGATACGCCTCGAAATTTAAATGAATATATAAATTTAATTTAAAATTACCTTTAGAAACTATGATACATTTTTAATAACAATATGACACCTAATTCAGTTTAAATATATTTATGTACATCATGAATCGTATATATATATATATATATATATATATATATATATATATATATATATATATATATATATATATATATATATATATATATATATATATATATATATATATATATATATATATATATGTATATGATATATGTATATATATATATATATATATATCTTTAACGAATATAATCCCATACATAAAACCCCTTATCTAAAGACAGCTGCAATCACATGATAAGAACATAAGAACATATATGAAGAAAATGAAATTATCTGCAGTTGAAATTTATCATATTCATCATTTTATTTAAAAACGTATCAACAAATCTTACTTTTTCAAAATCACATTTTATCAATTTTTTTTTTCAATTTGAGCTAGGAAATGTATAATGAAGGACAAGTGAATACAGTACATAAACGTAAACGAGATGACCAAAGTCATTGCCCCAGTTCCAATAGCCAAAAGTTCTTTGGATTGCCAATAAAGCCAATTCACAGCTGTCATGCAATGCAGCATTGTGGACGGTTGGGCGAATTCAGATGCCAATGCTGTGAAAGTTCAGCCAGACTGTCGTGACCCACCAAGAGTCAAGACTGTGCCACAACTTCATAGATGGACCCTCAGGGATATTCAGAACTTTGTCTTTCCAACGCTTGGCTTTTTTGCGTTCCTGTACTTAAGAAGCTTGAATTATTTTAGAAATTTGTTTTAGGTGAAGCTTTATAGTGTGGTAGGAAATCTCTGTCTGTCTTGGATGGAGAAATCCCCTCTTTGCGAAGAAGTCTGCTTGCTTATTTCCATATATTCCAAAGTTCCCATTTGCCCACTGGAATACAAAACTTTTCTTTCAGGATGTCATAATTCTGAAGAGCTCCAGAATATGAAGAATTTCCCAAGATGGGGGAGAGCTTGAGCTTATGACCTGAATTGTAGCCAGTGAATCAGAGAATGGAGCCGCTCTGTCAAAAACATCAGGAAGAGCTACCAGATGTTTGACAATTCGCAACTATTATATAATTATAAACACAGATATTATTTACTCATTTCATTTGAAGTATAAGAAGAGAGTGAATACCAATTATCTGATGAAATAAATGAATGATCCAGGGCCTTATATTCATTAAAGAAGGGAATATTAGGAAATAAGCAAACACTGAACTAGAAAACAAACATTTCCGTACAGTTAAAATCTTCACACCACATTATAGGTACATATATAATTTTCGATCTTGATTTCAGACAAATTTATTGAAGTGCTAAAGATTTTAAATAGCGTTCAACTCAGAATTACAGTCTATAATAGTTTATCAAAAACAACTTTAACATACCTTTTTCGATAAACACTATATATTTCCTACTAATATCTATTTTAATGAATTTTTATCCATATAAAACGCAAGTTAAGTACCATTACATTAATCATTATACATTCGTTCATTACCAGTTGTAGAATACATTTTTAGTTACTCCAATACACTCTTGATATTTTAAAAGTAAATTTAATCAAATATCCGTTAGAGGCATGGTTATTTTTTAAATTCAGCCGACCATTTTTAAAACGATCACCTTTTAAATTCTTTACTTTAATTATTTTCACTAACGTATTACTTTTTTAAAACGTTCTTGCTGCATGAAAGCAATTAAATATATTGTCAGTTTAAATATAATGTTCAGAAATATATTATTACCTATCATTTCTTCCATGCCATTCATCTTTCAAGTTTTAATTATTTTCAATTTTTGATCCCCCCGCACTTATACCTCCCTAATCATGTAATATCCCCAAATATTAAAAAACATCTATAACCCAATATTAAGATACTGTAAATTATCATAGAGTCTTGTAACCTCAAGTATAAATATGTTAGAGCTTAATATTCTTAATACTTGATTAAAATATCTTGCTAAAATATGCTTTAAAATAATTGATTAATGTCTGATAAAAAGATACGAATTTCAATGCCTATTTATCGTTGAATTAATTTCAAAAAGTTCATAGATCAATTCGCAATTGATTACGGATGAATATCCGTATTGAAAATCGCAATTTCAACTCATCAATATTTATGATTCGGCAATTTTTTGAATTTTTTACCCTATTAATAAATACATAAATCATCATTTTTGCATATATATATATATATATATATATATATATATATATATATATATATATATATATTAAAAGCTTTACTGCTAAATTTTTTACGTGATTGTTTGCAAATAACTTTCTGATTTTTGTTTTATTTTGATTTACAGCAAATAATATAATTTTAATAGCACATTTTGATAATCTTTGGCATTTAATACAGCAAATATTATAAGTCTTAAATTTTATACCATAAGATAAAAATTTAAATCACTCGATTACAAAATGTAAATAAAATGACTCAAATGAGGATAACAATTTAATATAATAAAAGACCTTAGATAGTTAGTAAAGTCAAAGCAAACGAAATAAATTTTTATACAAATGAAGTAGTAAATTCAAAGTTTAGTGTAATTACTTCTACATACCATTTTACACAAAATGTAGGGAATTAATTTAAAAATATGCATTTAATTTTAAAATGTTAAATACATAAAAAAGCACTTTGATATCTCTCAGACTGCTTGAACTAAAGTTTTAACAGTATTCCCACAGCAGAAAAAGTATAAAACAGTACAACTATTTACACTATTACTGTCATGTGTTGGGTTATTTAAAAATATTGCCCACACACATAAAATATTTTAATGCTTTACAGATTCACCACATATAATTAAATCTTTCTTGTTTGCCTTTGCAATTTAGGAACATTTTTTTTAGTTAAAATGAGTATCTAAAATTTTCTTTTAATTATATCTTAGTTAAATAAATTAAAATCATGCAAATCTAACTTGCTTGTACACATTTCTCGATATGAAATATAACTCACATATCTTTATAAATTTATTTGGAAACTATTCCATTTTAGTTTTTATTAGCATAAAAATTTTACTAATTTTTTTTATTATAAAAAAAATTATTAGCATATAGGCCAAATTATGACTCCTAACTTAAAAATATTTCTATACTAACATAAGGAAAGACACTGAAAATAAAAAATAAAAAAAAATTCTCTAATTCTTTATAACTGTGTTTAAAAATAAGAATTTTATATTTGGTTATTTTAGAAGTTTATGAATTTTCAATTTAAGTACACTGATAATTTGTTTTTATATTATCAGTGTATAGGAAATCACATTAAAATAACAAAAGGGAAAACAGATATTTTACGATTGAAAATATGTACGTTATCTTTTAAAAACATTTTTATACTCATATCAAATATATCTGAATACATTATATTAAGTTATAATTATATCGCTGCAAAATGTTTATAAAATTATTTTATGTACGCAAACTATTTTAGGAATGTTAATGAAATAATCTTAAGATGGTTTTCCCTGAAATATTCTTAAATTATTAAACGGATAAAATTTCTTTGAAAATACCGTCAATGTATACTTATAAACATTTAAAAACTTTTAAGGTAGATAATATGTTGATTTATTTGATATTATGTTTATTTTCATTAATGTATGGATTAAGATATGGCTAAAGTAATTTTTAACATTTTAAATTTTGAAAACTGCTTTGTACATAAAACTTAAAACATGCATCAAATTTGAATATTTTAGGCATAAGAAAAGTATTTCCAAAAGTAGAGTTTCTAAGAGAATTTTTAGTTTAATTTTATCTAATTTTGTCTTTTATTATATAATGTGAACTCACTGAAAAAGGATTAACCTAATTATGCTCATTTAATTCCGCGAGTATATTTTACGGTTTGAATAACGAGATTATAACTCAGAATTATTTCCTTATATCCAACATACATGAAGACATACATTTAATGATTTCTTAACAACAGATTACTTACAAAGCATTTTATCAAATAATAATTATTTCTTTTTTTGCATGTATTTTGATTTGGGTAATAGAATTAAAATTTTTTAGTATTTGAATCAAGCAATATCTACTAACGAGCAATTTACATTATCTTATTTGATAAATGTCCAATAAAAATAAGCTTTTTATAGAAAATTCTACAGGTCTTTGTTGTATTGTATTCATTAAGGTAATAAATATATTTCTATAAATAGTATTGATTCTAAATTGTGTTATATAAATGAGATTAATGTGTGATTACATTTATAATCCTTTTTGAGTACAATGAACTACTTTCATGCATTATATTGCATATCAAGGTTTAATATTTATTGAATAATTTAAAAAGAAAAATAGTCTTAAAAATATTTTATTCTGTATATAAAAACGTTATTAATCAGTCTTAAATTACTTAATTGTAACTTCAGTGTTTTTTAGGAATAATTTGAATAGGGTTAATGAATTACTATGTTCAACAACACACTTTTTAAACATGAATCTATAGTCTTAATTGAACCAAATAAATGTTGAACGGATTGAATCAATCAGACAATTTGGCTATAATCATATTGTGTAATCATTTTTCAAAGTATTTTTTTCAAATAAAAAATCATTAGAACTTATAATTTTTGAATTTTCAAAAAAAAATATTCCAAATAATTTCTGATAAAGAAAATAATTGACGTTCATAAAATTTTCAATTTCATTGAATGTTCACGGAAGAAGGGCTTGCAAATAATTTAAGTAAATTTTAATCAATAAATCAATTCTTCAATGTACGAACTCACAAACGTTTTCCAATAATTGCTTGATATATTTAATTTTTACTTTCGGACACATCATTCAGTTTAAAAATGTATTTTTAGAGTTTTAATCCACAAATGTTTAATACCATCAGTATTAAATACTTACTGCCTAGTATATATTTAAATTAAAATGCACGTGTCATACTTTCAATATTTTCTATTCGCATGAAAAATCTATAATTCATCTATTCAACTATGTAAAATTCTATTTTGAAAACTTGAACAATTTGTGGACTGAATTCCTGAACTGAAAATTCAGAAGGTCTAAAGGCTTCTGAATTATTTGTAAAGGGTGTTAAGTCCTTACGCATTTAAGGATTCTCTTAAATTACCATATTATGTTCCCTGGCAGCTATATTCTGCAAAGCATGTTGTCTAAATGTGCAGTTTAAATGGAGCTGTAGTAAAGTGACGCACTTTAACACCAGACAAATGAAGACAATTAAATATTCATTTCTCATGTTAGCTTCATTTATGAGAGCTTAAAAAGAATAGGGAATACTTAAAAAGTAAATTTTCTTTTCTTTGCAATATTCTTGCCGCATGTTACTGTATGACAAGAACATAAACAATAAAAATATAAATGTGTAATTCCAGTTTTTATTTGTTTTAATGCATAATTGGATTATAGGAAACAATAGTGGCATTTGGTTAAAATATATAAATGGAGGTATGTAAAAATCAAGATGATGCTTACAAATAAGTTCAAATTTCAAACATTTAACTACAAAAATAATTTGGACACATTTAATTTAAATAAGTAAATTTCCAAGTTCATTAGTATTTGATAGCTACTAGTCTGGCAAATTTATAAAATTTAATTAAAAATTGTCATTACTTACGAGCATAAATCATTTGTGTTTTATAACATGCAAAAGTGTCTACAAACATTTTATTAAGTTTAGTATTATGACATTTCTTTTGCAAGACTAATCGTTCAAAAATATTTCTAAGCAAAATTTGAATTCGTAAAGTACATCTTACAGCTTCTCAAATTTCAAAAATTAAGTGCTTATATTTTCTACTTATTGAAATTCATAATATATATGCTCATATCGGAAGGAAATTATGTTATTGAACTTCGTGTTTCCTAATTATTATCCCTAAAATGCAATCAACTTAAATTTATTTTCGCTAAATAATCTAACAGTAATATTTATTTGTCAATTTTTTTGAGAAAGGGGATTATATTCTTCATCAGCTTGCTTACATTTAAATTAAAAATGCATGTGGATGTATTGTTTTATATGAATGTTATCATTATAGATTTAAGTCTTCTCATTATTAAGTCATAACAATTTTTAAATTTTCAAATTTATAAAAATTATTTAAAATGACATACAACATAGGAAAGAAAATCTATTCAAGCCTTTGATTTTTAATGTAGACGTAATAGTTGAAGCAGTACTTCGTTCAAATTTAAAAAAAGAGAAAATAAATCATTCAAAGAAAAATAAATGTTTGCTTATCAATGTTGTTTTCATATATTAATATATATAACTATCACTTACACATATTATCCTAAAAATGTTTGAAAAAATGCATGTATATATCTCATTATGAAACTAAAATATAAGAGGAAATATGAATATTTGGTAATAAACATATTATTAAAATTTAGTTTTTTAATACTGTTTTGATTAAACAACCTGTAAAATCTATTCAATTATTTAAATTTTACATTATGTTTGATAACTATTTGAATTATAATCAAAATTATAAAATGGGAAATAAACTAAGGACATTTTTCTGTGACCCGTATATTTGATTTTCTTTTATAATGGCCAAGACCAGAGGCCCAACTTAGTCTAATGGTATAGCAGATCTGTGATAGTGCAAAATGCCTAAAATTTATAAATTTAAGAGATTAAGAAAAATATTCAAAATATTAACATTTCTTAGTGATTTAAAATGAAATTTTATTTGCTATGAAATGAGTAATAATTTATCTCTATCAAATGTATGTATATATATATATATATATATATATATATATATATATATATATATATATATATATATATATATATATATATATATATATATATATATATATATATATATATATATATATATATATATATATATATATATATATATATATATATATATATATATATATAAATTTATTTATTTATTTATTAATTTATTTATTTGTGTTGCGGCTTAAGGAAATTTTTTGAATTTTATTTTGTTACAAAAAAAATTATTAACTGAAATTATTTTAGATTTTTTTTTAATATTTTGCAAATCTCATGTTTATTCTGGTTATAAATGTTTACACTGTCAAAAGCGTAACAATTGTAAATTTTATTTTTAATTTTAGACTCGGAAAGGTTAATTAGAAATTTAAGATGTTTGTGTTTTAATGTATTTTGTAAAACGGTGAACAAGATTTTTATTCAATTATCTTGTTTGTTCTGGTTAAATAATAGAAATTGGAATTTGTTTCACTTTATTAAATCACATTTAATAAAACAAATAGTATAAAATTTTTCACTTTGATGCATGTGCGAATAAATACCTTCGGAGCATAAGTTCCCGGTTTAAGTCCCAGCCACTGTTGAACAATGAGGTATGGATGCTGTGCTTTTATCTTCTGCAAGAATACCTACCTATCTTCGGGATAGCTTGGAAATTTTCCCATTTCTCTTCTTTGCAACACGTGATTACCGCTCAGTATCTATAGTTCATCCATAAGGCAAATAATTCAATTATTATTTCATTGCAATGACAACAGAATACGTTTTTTATGAACATCATGACTAATTAACATTCTTAAAATAACACTGAAACAAAAAATACATGATAATATTTTAGATAATATTCATTAGTTAAAATTATATTTGTATGAATAAAAACATAATTTTTTGTATTTTAATATTAAATAAACATAAATTTTTCATTGTGGCTGATGAATTTGATTATAAATTCATTACTTTCCGTAAATTCTTGTTAATATATTTTTATTTATGCAAGACTATATATAGTTTATAGTTTAAATGCAATATTTGTGTAAGTGTCATAGTTTTAAAAATAGTTAATGCTCAGAATGTTTCATATTAGTATCTATTAATAAATCATATATATTCTTTTACGGTAGAAAATTATGAATTTTATATATAAAAATTACTTAAGGATAGCCAAAATTTTAAATAATGCTTGCATTTCAATTTTTAAGTATAATTGTACATTATTTGTTCTTAATGTATCATCATTTCTGTAAATAAAATTCAGTAATTCTACTTTCATCATTATTTACCCAACTTATTTCAAGTGAAATTTATTAAAATCTTACAATATTAAGATGAAAGCAATTCATCAAAAATTACTATATTTAGCAATGAACATAAACAATAAAACTTAACAACAAAATGCAAAAAAAGACTGTAAACTTAAAATTTCATAATATGCTAAAATACATGGATAAAACATTTACAGTAAGTGTTATGTATTACCTTTTATATCTTATATTTTTAGTTCACCTGAGCTAATAAATTTAAAATTTAAAATAGTATATTTTTCTCAGGAAATTTATAAAAACCAACAAACAATTTTCTAACACTTAAAATTTCATATTTTTTGTTTTTTTTTCTAGACAGAAGTATATTTTTAATCATTTACTAGAATTTTATATATGAAAAAGTTACATCTTTAAGTCCATTAGTAAGATTTTGTAATTCAAATATATATATTCCTTATACTTACTATTCACTAATGGTTCAACAAAAATATTGTATTTAAAACTACATATGAATTACAAAATGGTGCTTTAGATTATTTCTTGTGCTGTATTTCATTATTTAAGTTGCATATTATCTGAAAGAAAATATTTGTTATTCATTAGACGTTTATTGTACAAAATGATTAATGCAATTCATGAAATAAAATTCAGTACAAAAGATTTTCTGTCTTTATATTTTATTTCGCTATTAATTAAAAAATATTTCACATCATTTTTATTGATAGTTAAATAAATATACATTAAATGATATTTAAAATATCATTTAACTTATATTTTTTATAATTTAAAGAAATATATTACATGCAATGAATTTAAAATTTAAATGTAACTGTTCAAATTTATTCTTATTTTGCATATCAAATTTGAAGATATTCCTCAAATTAAACGTAAATGCTATTGTTTGCAACAAATTATGTCATATACGTTATATATATTTTCGCAATGTCCAGCTGTGATAGTACAGGAATCCAGAATTAATAGAAAATAAAGAATTAAAAGAAAATCATTCATTAATAAAAACAATATATATATAAATAAAAATAAAAAGACTAAATACAAAAATGAAATAAATATTGCTCAATGTATGCTATATTCAGGTAAACCATATTACCTGCTGTTACCTATTGTACATTTTTGAGTAAACATCTTCATTTTAACATCATCATAACTTCATTTTAATTTATCGTAACTAAATGGATACTTGTTTGTGAATATCTGTATAAAACACTTATTTCTGAGAAGTTAATATCAAACAATTTATGTGGTTTTCAACGCTCAAATCGTTCAAAATCATAAAAGTGTTTTGATTTTGATTTGATTGAAATCATAAAAATGTTTTCAAATCATTTAATATACTTTTAATATAATTAGGATATTAAGGATATAAATGCATAAGCTACTTAAATTCCACGAAATAAATAAACTCAGTTGAAATATATTTTCAGCTATTTAGCGAATTTCTCACTTCTCCGAAAGTTTATTTTGGTTTAGCAAAAATCTAGTAAATGTTATCATATAGAAATACCCCAAGAATAAATAAATTGAAAAAAACATTAATTAATATGCGAAAAATTAGATTAAGTATTTCATACATGACATTCAGAAAAGATATGCTTAAGATTCTAGAATTTTTATACCATCAAATATGCATGGTATTTGCTGTTTTTCATGATTTTTTTTAATTGATTCCTTTAGAAGAGCTAATCCAAGTTAAAATTATTTTCATAAAGAGGAATAGTAAGGAGTTATTAAAGCAATGGCATAATCTTTAAAAATTAAATTTAACAATTTAAATTTGTCATTTTATAATTTAGCTCGAAGTTTAAAGAAAATGTAAAATTTTAAAAAGTGCTTAGTGCCTATGCAAAATACAAAATATATTGATTTTAAGTGCTTTATGTAAATTAATTTTTGTAAAGTTATTGTCAAGTAGAAATTTTAAAACTTAATTCATTAATAAACAGTCATCTTTAAAAACTATTTTTCGCGCCATCAAATTTCCTATTATTAAAATAATATTGGATTAGAATGTATAATTGAATAATTTACTGTAATGTTTAATGAAGATTAGTGCTCATTTCGTTAAATTTTTTGCATTAAAAACGTCGCTATATTTTATGTTATAATTTTGTGTTTTAGGTTTCTGTAAAAATATTTTTATGTAAAAAATGTAATTATAACTCTAAAATATGAATACATGCACATAAATAGCTCCAAAAGTAAAATATAACTGATTATTATTGAAAAAAAGAAAAAAAACAATTTTTCATAGTTTTAATTTAATATGTGGGTAGTTCGTGACAGTAATATAAAACCGATTACCACACCAACTAGCTATCATTATATAAGTCTTACAATTTTTAAATCTACGAAGTTAAGTTATAAATGTTGGAAAGCAATATATTTATTACTCATAATAAATAATAAGCACACTCTAAATTATTGCACAGTTAAACATATAATTTATAAAATGTATGCATGATTCCATGAACAGAATAATTGGAGAGAATCATTAGAAAGAAATAAGGAACCTCAGAAAAGCAAAAGAAGCCATTCTGTATCATCAAATGCATGTATTTTATGAGAAATATTATTTATAATAAGTTCAAAATTTACTTACATCGAATGTTGGATGTAAATAAATAATTTCAAAATTATAAAACAGGATTTTAATGAAAAGAAGTTACTTAAACGATTCAGTTTGCTTGTTATTTACTGTATATATTTTTCATTTATCTTTGCCTAGTAAAATTTGAGCAATAAAGAAATTAACAATAAAAACGTTTATAAATATCTATTCAAAGTTTACAAAATAAATATTGCAATAACTTATAAATTTTTCATGGCTTATTAATGTAATTTGTAGATAGAGTTCCCAACGAAACAAAAGAAAAACAATATCCTCACTTTGTTTCAATTTCTGTCTATATATTTAGCATTATGTTGGATTTATATATTATTTAAAAATTCAGCATTTTTCCATCTCGGAAGTCTATAAAACAGTATCCAACAAAATCACCACCGAATTTTAAAAACAATGCCACATTTTGAATGCATAATTGCCAACATATAATGAAGTAACTCCAGTTAATCTAATATGATTTTTTTGTCCCAACTCAAAAAGGGTGATCTGAGATTCATTTTTTTGATTGTAAATGTTGATTTAATATATATTTTTGTTACTTATTGTTTTCTATTTAATTTCGTTATTTATTTTTGTTTGAAACAAATTACAGTATTTAGGAATTGTCTGTTAAATTAATTGCAGACAACAAATTATTCCAAATAAGGGGACTTTTGTGCATCAAAATTAATATTTATTACCTATATATATGTCTATTTATTCAAGGAAAAGTATTTCTCTAATAACCCTTCGAAACGAAAGCTCCGAAAACAATCTTAACACCTTAGAATACTTTACAGATTTATATTCATTGTATAACAAATCTAAACATCCAACTACATTTTCTTTAAATGAAGCAATGAATTGAATACCACGATTCACTTTTAATGTAAATATTTTTTTAGAAAAGCTAGTATTATATTGCCTGTGTAAGTCACTATTTCAGGAAAAAGAATGATACAGAATTAACTATTATAAGAATTAGAAAATTTTATAAAAAATTTATATCATCAACGAATCAGTATGCAGATGATGGATTTCAGATCATAATGAAAGATTTTTCAGAAAAATGAATTATGAAAATTTTAAGACATTTTTTATTTTGAAGTTTGTAAATACAAGGATATATTGAATATTTACAATAATATTTATTATTATAAATATGACTTACTATAAACATAATATATTTTCATGTGTAAAGCTCTTAAGAATGATTTTCATTTTTATTTTTTTAACATTTATGATGTTTTAATAATTTGATAAATATGCATTGCAGGGAATGCTATATAATTACAATTTTCACAAGCCAGGGTATTTAAAACAAATGATGCACTACAATATTTATTTTCTTAAAAGCCATTTTATTCCTTTTCTATTATTTAAACAAAAATTTAAAATACTAACAATTTAAAGTAAAGTTAATTACAGAGCAAATTCAGTTTGAAAATGCAAGATTGTAAAAATGTGATAAAAGATTTTGTATAAACAAAAATAACTAAATAAACTGTGAAATTGTTTGTTAAATGTGTAGAATTCCGAAGAACTTGTTTTACTTACATACTTTTATTTTTCTAAAAAAAGTATATTTCATCTTTCAAGATAAGCTTTTACTTATTACTTATGAATGACTAAATAAATAAAAGCATAGCACACTCATCTATTCATCCCATATTTTACACCAGTAAGTTTGGTAGTTAAATAGAGACCAATTTGTGATGAGTAGACATAGAAACTTGATGTAGCTGATTCACTCAATAAAAATAAGGAAAATTTAAAAACTGCTTACAGTTAAATATTTTTGCTTATTATTATCTTCTTACACTTTAGTAAGTAGAGTAAGCACTTAACCTTTTGAATGAGTAACAAAAACAACAAAAATATTTAGGTTTGCACTTTTGTTTTTTTAATGTATTATTTTTCATTTTTCTGCTACCCAAAAAGAAACGAAATAAAGCGTTATAAATAAATATCGTTATATATAAATAAAAAACGTTATATATATATATATATATATATATATATATATATATATATATATATATATATATATATATATATATATATATATATATATATATATATATATATATATATATATATATATATATATATATATATATATATATATATATATATATATATATATATATATATATATATATATATATATATATATATTATCGCAGTTCCGTTTGATATATTTATAAAACTAATGTAAGAATTAATTAAAACTAAAAGTAATTTATCATCAACATAAATTAAAATTTCTTTAGGGAAATAAATAAATATATAGCTACTGCAAAATCAATTTTGAGCAATGAGTGTTTGAGCAATTTTGAGCAATGAGTGTTTTTTTTTATTTATGCGTTGTTGTGTGCAGCATGCTTCCCGGCATCTATCCTTGAGTTACACTCTACTACTTAGATAGAAGCAGCCGGGTGGTGCCTTCGTAATTTTGAAGAGCTGGGAGCAAGCTGAAAACACTCAATACTTAACCTTCTAACCCCAGTAGTATCATTTCACTTGGAAGACATTGCGAAAAGTCTTAACGTGTCCCTGTCGCCATTAGCGAACATGACTGATATTCGTTTAATCCGGGATTCAAACTTACTACGTTCGTTAATCAACCAGGCCACAGCAGCCTTTTATTTATGTGTGACAAAATGTGTGATGATTAAAAGTAAATATAAAATTAGTCAATTAAATGTCTTCCTATTAATTATCGTAAATATTTTCTATATGTGTAAGTAGTTTGCAATATTTTCTAGTAAGCAAGCGATTGGTTCAATAAATTTTAACGTTGTTACCATATGTAAACTATAATTGAAGAATAAGTAATAAAACAACTGTATTTATATTTTTGAACCTAAGTAGAACATCTCAAACCACCATTCCCCTTCATATATCATATATTCTTATCCAACGAAAGGGGAATTGTTTGTCTTTTCTTAATTATATCATAATAATTACATTAACAAAATAACACGTGTACCTGAGCAATGCTACATTTTATGCTATAATGAGCTTAAAAAATACTATGTTAACATCTGGACAAATGTTTTTTCTTGTCAGTGTCATTCCTTTGTAAAATCAGTTCCACGTTCTTGATTTAAAAAAAACTTGCTATTTCAAATCCATCTGATACTCACTATCCATTTTCCAATCTCACAGTAACAAACAAGTCTATTGTTAACGTAAGACCATGGTATTATGAAATAGCTATTGTAACTTTTTCTCAAAACTCGAGTTAAATTGTTGAATTTCATAATCTAGGCAGTAAAGGAAGTTACCCTTCGATTTAATGTTATTGTTTGTTATTTACTAATACTAACATTGTTATTGCTTACCATAAATGTAAGCAAATACTGAAATTATTCTTAAAACATATAATATTCTGCATTTTATTGAAAATAATTAAAAGTCCTTAAGCAATAAACATGCAAATAACTTCATTTATTTATAGAATTTGTTATCTCTTAGTCATTTTTAATATTTTCAAATGTAAAAAAAACAGTTCTTGCTAAAATAACTGAATAGAAGGTGTTAAAAATGTTTTTATTAAATGCATCGAAATTTTCCTAAAAATCAAAAGTAAACAATTAGAAGTTTTTAAATGCCTTTTGTTTTCAGAGCTTATTTCAGATTTTATGCCTATCAAAGTTTCTTACACCCAGAAATTTAATTATTTGTTTTATAGTCACATTTCATATTGTATACATCTAATTTATCAATATAAGGTTATTTAATCTACTAATATTTGCTGCAAATAACAATATTTTGAAGATTTGTTAGTAATTGTAAATTAAATACACTCAAATAAAATAATTTTTATCAAAACTTTAAAACATAAATTTTACATGCATTTGTAAAATGGAATATCGTATTGTTTCTGATAACAAGATGCAGAAAAAATTCTAGAGGAAATTTAAAAATTTGTGGTAATATTGAATGAAATAAATAAACCTGAAAATTTGTTAGAAAATATGAGATAAATTCACCACAAAAGTCTCTGAAGATAAATATACATGAAGATAAAAAAATTATAAGGTACGTCAAAATATAATACACATTTTCTCCATTAGAAATTATATCATTAAATGTTTCGGAAAATAATTTTGCTTCCCAATTTTTATTGTGGTTTGTACAAGATTTTTATTATTTTTTTATTTCATACACTTTTATCTCTTTATAATTTAAACATGTATATGCATCACATAAGGAAATAAAATTATGTAAGGAAACTAAAAGAGAGAATCATTTTCAAAAAGAACAAATGAAGGAATAAAAGCTCTTGAATTAAATCCATTGTTGAGCAAGTAATTGTGTATATGATTTTATTTCTTCTATCTATAACTAAAATCACAATTTAACTGTTTTCTGAATTTTGTACTGCATTTATATTGCATTTGATACAATATTTCGCGTTCGATGACATCATTATTTTTGTAATGAATATAAAAAAGACAGATATTTACCATTACCAAAATAAATTAAATAGTATAAAACTAATATTGTGTAATAAATGATTCAAGTGAATATTTCAAAATTATAACATATATCCCATCATTATGAAATTATTTTACAATAATGATAATCATAACTCCAATACATTTTCTGTATTTCATGTGAAGAGTCTAAACAATGAAAAAATATATACAATATATAGCGGTTTTGTAATGTGCTGCAGAACGTAAATTATGGCACATTTGTAATAAGTGCAATAAAGGTCCTTAGATTTTAATATAATTTGAAATACTGGTGGCATTATTCAAAATTAAATTACTGTATTCAATTCGATTCATCAGATTTTAATAAACTCTGCTTTATTAGAACATGTATGCTTACACATAGTTTAAGTTTTTGTAATCTGGTAAGAAAAATGTTAATTTTAGTGCAGAAGAATATCCTAAAATTGGAATCTTTACGCATGATTTTTTATTTCTAAAAATATTATATATGAACAACTGAAGACAGATGAAATATTTTTCCTTGTCTTTTATTCAATTGTTTTTTTTTCTTAAATTAATATCCTCATAATATTTTCTTCAAAAACATTTATCCAACTAAAAGCAGTGTATTCTTGAAGTAAAGAATATATAAATATTTTTTTTAAATTATCAGCACTGAATTTCATTCACATATCAAAAATTTTCCTTAAAAATACAAATGTTTAGTTAAAATTCTTAAGAAAATGTTAGCTATATAGTAAAATTTATTCATGTAAGTGTCTTTGACTTTAAGATTAAACTGAAATATCTTGTTTAGTTTTATTAAATACAAAGAAAACTACAATGTAAAATCAAATAAATTCATTCGTACTTATATTAAAATGCATACAATTTATCTTAATTATACTTTTCTTCTATCTTTAAAATAAATGAAAGATATTTCCTAATTTTCAATGTTCTTTATCACATAAATATGTATATTTATTACAAAATATATGTATTTATTTCATAGTACCATTTCAGAATTCCCAAATTATAATACTGATACGTAAAAAATAGTATGTTTCCTTCTACAAGATGTTTGGTAAAGGAAATTTAATAAGTCGAAAATCAAATAAATACCAACAAATTCAACCAAAAATTGCCACTAAAATATCACATAAATTATTTTTATAGTTTGATATCATGAACCAATATTTAGTGTTTGGAATTTAATAAATTATAGATCTATTCTTTTTAAGCATAAAAAATTATAATTATTAAATAACATAAAAAGTGAAAAACGGAATTCTCCTTGTCAAAATAAAATACATAACTTTGTGAATCAATGCAATTTTTGCATTTTAGAGTAAAATCAAACGAAAGTGCTCTTTAACTTCAATAATTAACTTCAGTAACATGAAGATTATCAAAACCTTAGAACATTGTTTTACTCTTCGGTAAGATAAAAACTAAACATTTTTCACTCATTCATTATAAAAACTATAAAAACATAGAAGTAAATAAAATTCTGGAAATCAAAAAATAATTCATTATAATTAATTAGTTCTACGCAAATATATTAATCTTTCTTCAATAAAACATAAAGAACAAATTAAAACATTATTTTATCTTTCAGTAAGATAAAATCAAAATTAAACCATTCAACAAATACATTTTAGAAAAACTATAAATTTCTTTCAAAATAAAAAAAATAATTGCTGCACTTTGGAACTTGAAGTAATTATTCTTAATATTTCTTAATTGGAAGTTATGTTTTTAGTTACTGTGCAAAATACTACTAACAAAATTAAGAAATAGATAATGTATTGCAGTGAAAAGAAAAAAAAATGGTTAATGACTGTTTTCTATTACTATGAGTAAATTGGTTGCAAAGCATTATATTTCTTTGGAAATTTATGTAATTAAAGCTTCTTGTTCAACTGTAATTGGCTATTAAATATATATCTTGCTTAATTCTTTTTCTTATTTAAGCGCAATTTAATAATCAAGATAATTGTTAAAAGCTAAGTTAAAATAAGAATAAATAAGTTAAAATAGAACTTATAATAAATTTGCTGATTCCTCTTATTCGATGGAGGTACTCATAAATATAAAATATATAAATGTGAGCTTCTTGCTTGAAACCGTAAAGTATATTGCTTGTAAATATCTTTAAAAATGCTCTTCGAGCAACTTGAATGAAAATTTGAAATTTTTATGAACTTTTGTATTTATTTCTAAGTTATTTTTTGTAATATTTAAAGTTTTCTTAATTTTAATTAATGATTTAAATTTTACTTATTAATATTCATATGATATATATATATATATATATATATATATATATATATATATATATATATATATATATATATAAACACTATTTATTTACTAAATTAAAAATACGTTATTAATGGCACAAAACGTCGGAGTTATAAAGATTAATAATGTTAATTTGCTATTTTAAGGTATTTGAGATATTTCATTATTAAAAATGCAATTTGCTTTATTATAAAGCATAATGTTAACTCATTTTATTTTTGACCTTATTTATACACGTTTGTCAAATTTTTGGAAATCAACCTAAATTTTAAGCAACACTGAAACAGGTAAAAACAAAAGAAACAAAGTATTTTTCGAAAGCATTTACAATTATACTTAAAAAATACTAAAATCTCATACCTCATACGTAAGTACTAAATGAAGTAAGCAAATAATTTGTGAAAAAGGTAATTTAATACAAAACTATTATGTTACAAATCCCAGAGTTATATAAAACAATTTTTCTTTTTATTATTTTACTTCCAAGAAAGTAAAGAACACTGTATTCTTACCCTGGTGTCTAAAATTAACAGAATTGACATATTTTGTGGAATTTCTTGAAAAGAACTGAACGAAAGGAAAAAATATTACTTAAAAACAAAAATACAAATCATGTAAATCTAATACGTAAGCGTAAATTTATGTGATAGCAGAGCAAGTAGAGGGACAGTTTTCATAAGCTCTAGAAACAAAACAGGCTTTTCGTTTACTGGCACACTTCGTCAGTTTTTTCGTGTTTTTAGCAGCTATCTATTGAATTCAAATTGCAAGAATAACAATAAGTAATCATCAACGTTTACATGATGGAATGAGGGGACAAATTGTGAAATAGCTTGAATCACGCCAGTTTCAAATCTAGATTTCTAGAGAGTTTCATTTAATGCCCATCTTTATGTGGAACATGGGGAAAAAGTTCCAGGAGACTTGATCTATTGAAGGTAAGTTTGTGAAAGGTCAACCAAGATCCACAACAGCCAAAGATGATCCTCATTTGTCTATTCTATTGAAGAACATCAGGAATGCTACAGCTTATCAATTCGCTAATGACTGGACTACAAGAACATTTTTTTGAAGAGTGGTGGGTTCTAGAAGACATCTTGAGAGAGAGTATTTGAATGAACACTTGCGAATCGCTCCATACTCACTAATAAGTAAAGGAGAGTCCTTTAAGCATGGAGTAGAGAATATAGATATTGGAGTATTTATAGATGGGTGGCTGTTCTCTTCGTAGATGAATTTTGGTTCAGCCTAACCACAGGGTCCCACTGTGTGTTCATATGGAGAGAGCCAAGGACTCGTTGCCTGCTCACCAATTTTCGCGTAATCGACCATTATGGCAGTGGAAGTTTAATAATATATTCAGTTATTATGCTCATCATCAAATGACACCACTCCATGTCTTTAACAGAGGCAGTATGACTGGTGTGAGATAAAAAGTCTTGAACCACTATGTTTGCCTTTTCAGGTACGCAGTTGGCTCTAACTTCATTTTAATGGACGATAACATGAAGCCACGTAGAGCTCTTCTAGTAGACGAAGTCCTAGAAATTGAATATATTGTTAAGTTGGCTGAGTAAGTAGATCCCTAAATTTCATCCCTATAGATCATTTCTGGAAAAGCTCTGGGAAGGCATCTGAAACTGGCAAACCCACTCCCAAAAATCATCCTAGGCCTGAAGCTCCATTTCAATGAGTGGAAATTAACCATCGCAGGAAATCATAAACTGTCTTATTTAAAGTAGAAAATCATGCTGCTTGGCCTGTACATCTGTAAGAAGGTATCATAGTCCCAATTAGCCAATTTTTGTTCTTTTCTGCATATCTTTCGACTCCACAGAGTACAATGCATGATTATGTGTGTTTTTCAGAATTTTTGAATAGTTATTTTTATTATTATGTATCAATATAACGAAGTAACAAATTTCATTGAAATCGATACAGAAGTTCTAGGGATAATTGATTGAAATATGAAAATCTTCTTAACTTTTTACTTCAGTGTATATTTTCCTAACCGTATATCTATAAGTTTAAGGGCAATTATTTGTATTTAAAGTTGATTTAATAGTTTTATTAAAATTCTGATTTCAAACCTAGAAATAGTATATATAGCATTATCAATGCATATAAAACTATAGCATGTATATTGGATTATCATTTTGTGATTAATAATACAATATTGTCATCAGTATTTATTGTTTTAAATAAATAAATTTAGCTAAATAAAATATTTCAATGTATAAAAGTTATCTTGGAAATAAATATATAAATATATGTAACAAATGCCTTGAAAATTAGTGTAAGATTAAAATTGTAATTCCACATTCATGAGTGAATACTTTGAGCAATGCAATTTAAAATTTTTGTTAAAATATATCATTTAAATTAAGTTTAGATGTACATACAAAAATGAACGTTAAAATTATTGTGGACAGATGAATGCAAACATTGTACGCTATTCATTTGGTAGAATAGCAAATATTTATTAAAATATAGGTTAATTATTAAGTCTAATTAATTTACTTTTAAATAAATAAATTGTGATATATTCTCAATTTAATGTAAATAATTCAGAATGATGACAGATTTTTATACATCAAAATTTCTGCTAGCAATTTTTACAACAGACTGACAATTAAAAGCAAAATTTATAGCTTTTAAGAGCAATTCCTTGTTAAAGAGAATAACCAAAAATATCTATATATCTAGATACTTCAAATATATTACATATTTTTAAGAAATTGAAAAATCAGTCTCTTGTTGAGTCATTTCTATTTTATGATAGATTTACTTGAAACTAAGCAGAATAGGGGTTTTTCCCTCAAAGCGTATGAGTAAAGTAACACACATAACAATAATCCAAAAATGTTCGTAGTTTACATATGGAAAAAAATAGTTTCTTATAGAAGACATGATGAAAAAAGACAATTTTTTTCTAAATTTAAGCACTAATGTGACTTAAATATAGTTTAATCAGTTACCGTTTGTTGTATTATATTTGAGGAATTTTTAAATTACAAAAAAAAGAAGAATATTTCAATTATATGTACCATAAAGATAGAAACTTCGACTGTTAATTTTGTCTTTATTTGTTTAGTTCTAAAGTGTTAGTTACTATACTATTGAATTATTTTAATAGAGATTAGAGTACAGAATAATAAAATATGATTTTTTTTAACATTTTCGAATTAAATATCAAGTGCAGAATTTATCATCATAGTAATTACATATGTGCATTTAGATGTATTTTAGTCAAACCATGTAGTCTAAGTAATATATGTAGTCAAAGCAAAATATTATTTAACGGTTTATAATGACTTATATTATGTATGCAAATCGACTTAAAAATATTATAAAGTATATGCTGGAAAAACACTCATGGCTGACAACATACTTGTGTGTATGATGCATTATCTTTCAATATTAAACTATACCAGTAATGCAAAATTTTGAGTCATGAATCAGATCCACAAAAGGTTTTTCACTGAAAAATGCACTGATTTTCATGATCTTATTTTTTTACTTTAATAATTAAAAGTTTTAAAATTCGGAAGTTTAATTATCTGAGTATGAATTTCTAAAGTAAATGCTTCCAAATGGATTTCAGTCAGGTGATAACAAATGTGTATCACACAGCACTAATACCAAATTTTTCTCAGTTTAGTTAATGATTCCCTACATGTCATGGACTTACAACTTTTACTGTTCAGGTACCAAATAGATACGGTTATCATATACAGCGCAACTATATTCACATGGATGAGATGTAACATCAACTCACCTTTCAATAATATCTTTTTAATAACACCAGAACAGATGATACGAAAAACGTTTTAACATGAATCTTTTAACATGTTTCGAAATAATTCCCATCTGCCGTAATATACTTCTGTGCTCGGCTGTGTAAGTCTTAGAAAAAGTTAAACCATCTTTCGGAAGACTTTTCAATGTTAACGTTACGTTCTTTTTGATAAGTTCAACATCCACAAAGCTCTGTTCTTTGATCATAGTTTTGAGTTTGGTAAACAAAATGTAGTCTGTCAGGAGAGTTTTTTGGATGATGAAGCTCTACAACCTCATGCTGTTGAAAAAGACCTCTTCAGTGGCAACGCAATGACAGTAGAAACTAACTCCCATTCTGTCGAAAATTGGGACGTACCGAATGAAATCTTTGTCAGAGTCTGGCAAGAACTGCATAAAACTGACCAGTTACAGGTCAGTTTTATGCAGAAGTTCTTGCCAGACTCTGGCATGTTCATGATGAATAATTCCATCACAATCGAAGAAATTGATTAACATGAATCTGACATTCAATTTTTTAAAATCGAAATTTTTTCTGTTTAAGGGAGCTGGGAGACCACTATTCTGTATCTCTCACTAGGTTTCAAAGTCGTATTCATAGCACCAGGATTCATTACCCGTAATTATCGAATCCAGGAAAGAAGGGTCAGTGTTATCGATGAGTTCACCACACGTGTCAAATCTGAATTGTTTCTGATCGTCTGATAAACAGTTTGGATCAAATCTGGAGCACAACTTGCGCTTCATTAGGTCTTGTGCCAGAATTTGGCGTACAACCTATCCGTCGGTGTTCAGTTCACTGCCGATTATACGAATATTCAGTTGCCGGTCTGCTGTTACAAGCTCGCAAACTTTTTTCAATTGTTTCAGGCGTAAGATAGATTTATGAATTTAACAGTAGAGACTGACAGTCAATGCCCAAATGATTTCTGAAGAATCACAAGTCTTCAATGATTCACAAATATCATATGTATATGAATGATCGACGGTTCATATATTTCTCAAGATACTAGAACTTTTGTATCAATAAATATTACCCCCAAGGTCATTTGCTTAATTTGCATGGTCGTGCTGTGGCCCATACGAATTTAATTACCAATCATGGTACTCGATCCCCTTTTGCTAGATTGCTTAGTGACCACAGTAAAATTTGGCAAAGAACACTTATGATCTCAGGTGGCCTAAAATGGGAACTTTGAACTCAATTTTCAAAGCCAACTTCTACTTCACTATTCTATACAACAATGTTCTTCCTACGCTTTGGCAATTTTACGAAGGATTCGTTGTTACTTCCAGGATTTCAACACTACTTATCATGTTGCGATTGCTAATTGAATTTAAATGCTGATAATGGGGTGAACAGTTTGGATTGGCCTGCAAAGATTCCAAAATTCTATCTAATAGAACACTTTTGAGTTTATAAAAATTACACTCAAAACCTTATAAATAATCAAATAAAATAATTAATTATACATAAACTTTAAGGCAGTTCAATAAAAATAAAGGATAATATAGAGCAACTAGAGAAAAAATTAGAAGTTTTCAATAAAACTTAGATGTATAAATTAGAATTCAAATAGATGCATTTAGAGGGAAAAAATTAGTCAAATATAAAATAAAAATATGAAAAATTGAGAAAAGATTGCAAAGAAAACATGTCCCTTACCCTTAGAACAGGAATCAGCTAAAAACGTTTCTAATTCATTTTTTAATGATTATAAAAATTTAGCAATGCAGAAACGAATTTTTTTCCAACGCCTATGAAATTAATAATAATAATAATAATAAAAAAAAAAAAAACCAGATATTAGTGAAAATTCAATACAACATAAAACTATGATGAAACTTTTTTTAAAAAAAATAAATTATAAAATATTCTAAATCACACGTGTACTGTAAAATGTTAATAAAAGAAATAATATATTTTAAGAACAAAAACAATTAGTAATTAAAAATGAAAACATGAAGTAAATGCAAAAAGTGAAAGTATTTTAAATAAAAACAAATTTTAAAAAAAGGAAATAG
This sequence comes from Latrodectus hesperus, assembly GCA_037975125.1. Classification (NCBI taxonomy): domain Eukaryota; kingdom Metazoa; phylum Arthropoda; class Arachnida; order Araneae; family Theridiidae; genus Latrodectus; species Latrodectus hesperus. The sequence goes on along the minus strand of CM075862.1, from coordinate 57,119,086 downwards.
AGAAGAGGAAAGATTTAAATTTAAATTTAATTTACGGTAGATACACAGAGTTGGTAAGACAAAGCTAAAAGCATTTAGTGGAATTTATAGTATTCAAAGATATTATTAAATAAGATATCACAAATATAAATCAAAGATAGATTATTATAGTATTAAAAAATAAAAAAATGAAAAGAATGGTTAAAAAATTTCTCCATAAATCCATGATTATAATGAATATTTTATTGTATTTTTAATGTTATATAAGACACCTTGAAGATTAGTGTAAATAACGAAATAGTTTTTAACGAATTATTTTTTTAAATATTAATACTTATTAGATTAATAATACAACGCAGTCATTACAAATTTTTAGAATCAAATTTTAAAGGAATTTTCTAGCCCAAACATTTAATCGACTAATATAAAAATAATATATTTAAACAGAAAAATATAAACAGTTTGATTTTTGATTTTTTTTAAACTTTATTTAGCTTTTAATATAACAAAGTATTTTTAAGAATATTTTGCAAAATTAATTCCAATTAAATAGTTGATATAATCAATTTACTGGTTCTTAATAAAATGATTAAATTAGGACTTTAGTGGAAATATATTACAGTTAGGCTGCTAATGATTAGAATTTAACTGGTTATTATACGAAAGTTTTTATGTAAATAAATATTATTTCTTGATAGAAAAAAACCTAAGTGTTTACTAATATCCTAAAATGTTAAAGAATAAAGGCCAAAAATTGTCTAATGATTAAACGAGTATACACACTTAAAATTAAAAAAAAAACAATAGTAATGTTTCAAGAAAGCAATTTTCATCATGTAACATTTTCTCTATTATTAATAGTATTAGTTATCCCCATGCAATAAAAAAATCATAAAACTTTAATATGAAGTTTTATGATTAGTGAAAACCACTAAAATAAGTATATGTGATATTATATAGAACAATGTATTCAGAATAATTAATTTTTCTTTACATAACTAATTTTACTATATCTCATATTTACAAACATTATAAAATCTTATATCTTTATTTTAATAAAAATTGGATAAACAAATTTATGTATGTAATAAATGTATTTTAACTTGTATTGATATGCCGTAATTTAAAATATCTCTGCATATAAGTTTCCATATTTAAAATAATAATTTTATCTAAAAACGGCATTTTTGTTCAAATGCGTAAATTATGTAAACATTTTATAATATAAAAGCATTATTTTAAATTTTATATAACAAAAATAAAGCTAAACTATGTTTTTAATGCAATACTCATTTCACTATAAACTATGTTGGCTTATCATAAATATCCAAATTTTTATCTATCTAGTCTTTATTTTATCTAGCCTATTTTATTCACCATCCCATGAATTTCGTTTCGAGAGAAAAGATACAAAACAGACCTATTAAGTTCAAAATCCCATCAAATTTAAGCTTTTTAAAATACAAAAATTCATATTTACTTCAATAAAATAAATCACTTCTCTATCTACATTACATAATTTTTTTTGTAATGCAAAATTTCAATGTAAAGCTACATCCATTTTTCAAGAAGAAATAACATTATGATATATATGTATATATTTTTTCAATAATATCGATATATATATATATATATATATATATATATATATATATATATATATATATATATATATATATATATATATATATATATATATATATATATATATATATATATATATATATATATATATAATCATACTAACTGAAAAATACATTTTTAAGACACAGACGCCTAGATTTGAACAGTATACATGGGATGCAAAACTTTGTTTGCAATTTTAGTAAGAAATGAAATAGTTACATAATTTTACGTATCAGAAAATATTTTACTAAATACTGAACGAAAGAAATATATTAAAATTATATATATATATATATATATATATATATATATAGTATATATATATATATATATATATATATATATATATATATATATATATATATATATATATATATATATATAAGATTTGAAATTGGAGAATGTCAACACATGTCAACATATACAACAAATACAACGGTGAAAGAACGAATATTTCACTATATTCTTGTACATTTAATCTCTCAAACTTGTATGTTGGCAATCACAGATATGCTCTAATGGAAGTCGAAATGAGAAAATCAAAACGTGTTGTTTGTTTTCAGTTCATGATCTCTCCTCTTAGAAAGAGAACCGAGCTGGTAGCCGAATGGTTAGCGCTTTTGCCTTCGGTTCAACAGTTCGTGGGCTCGAATCCCACCTTGGACATGTATGTTTGTAGTGGTTCTGAAACCACTTTAAACTGTAGGTCCCGGTCTAATTAGCCTTCGTGTGCAAAAAATGACCGTTGAGCGACAAACAAACTAAACCTCTTAGAAAGAGGGGCAAAAAATTAAGTTACCCTTGTGTAGTTTTATCTCTACTAAAATACAGTAAAGAAATTATTCACATCTCCGACATGTTCAACATTCATCATTAGTTCACGGTGAATTTCAACAATTGCAAGTCATAAATAAGGGTATTTAGCAAATAGTTTGACGTACATCAAACGATTATGTTTTGAGGATAAGTAAATTGAAAGTAAACAACTTGAGTTCAAAAATTTGGGAATAAAACTGAAAACTTACGCTTTCATATTGGAATTAATAGCTTTAGAAATTTATTATGATAATACAGTGAAGTAATTGGGTATATTATAAAGTTTATGATATTTTAATATTTTGTTGATAGATATAATTATAATATCCCGTTATATATAGTATCAATTATTTGACCAAAGTTAAGTACGATTATGGGAACTCTTTAGCAATATTTCACGTATATTGAATAAAAATCTAGTATATGTATAGTATATTTTACTTAAAATATCGCATTTATCAAGTTATTTTCAGAACATTATGTTTTACATTTCAAGTTGTTAACTGTAGCTCCGGTTTTATAATGAGAAAAATTATATTTAGCAGCATACATTAAACTATAATTTATTAACCAATTTAAAAAAAACTGGTATATTTTAATTTTTAAATTGATTAAAGTATACTTATAAAATTGTTTAATTTCAAAGGAAATTTAATAAAACATGATTCTAATTATCAGCTGCACTTTCAACCTTATAAAATAAAACAATTTATTTACATAACCTTTCAAATAAAAATAAAAAAATTGAAATTTAATTTGCGATGTTTCAAAGTGAACATGTTTGAAATAATTATCTTTTACACTTGGCTCGTAAAACATAGTTTCCCATTTATTATAGAGATTAAACTATAATTTGAAATATTTCTAAATCAACAGTTTTTCATAAA